>APFE031036333.1:88040-151118 GCA_000404065.3 Pinus taeda | reverse complement strand
AGTTAGTTGTTAATATGGAGGGAACATATGGATGAGGGCTGGTTCAACCAAGTTTTCTTTGAAAATAACTTGGAATCAAGAGTAGATCAAAATGAAAAGATTTTTGCACAAGAAGTGTGGCTTTTAAAGCGATAAGAATATAACAAACATATAAACTTTTGTGCTCTGTACAGCTTGGGAAAGGGTTTTAGCAATGAGTGATATACAAATGAAAACAAGGGAGTTAGTCATGCTCCAGTGTGTTGCTTTTCCTGTAGATGTTTCATCACCTTAGTCTTGAAAGAGACAGCACTTCTGCAACCCCATCTACCTACCCAGCTAGTTCTCCTAACATTTTTTGTTCCTTCTTAGAGGGTGCACTTGGACTTGCAAACCCTTTGTGTGCCCTTTTCTTTTCATTGGTTTTTTTGCTTTTATTTCCTATCTAATACAACCCTTATTCCTTCCAAGGTCCCAGATTAAGCAGTTGGGAACCTTCCTTTCTCTACCTAGCTAGTGATCTGCCAAGATTAAACAGTTTGGACAGATTTCATTCTCTATTCTACAACATAAATTGAAAACATGGCATGATCCAGATTAGACTGTTGGGTCATCCATAAACTTTTGTAAAAATGCAGGCCTATATACACCTCCTTTTCTTGTAAATATGAAACCTTTGTGACAGCAAAATGGAGCATATTTGGCACTTATATTTGCCAATCATGAAATATGAAACCTATTGGTATAGGTATCCAACAGGATGCATGAACCATCTGGAGGCACTCAATACACGTCAAACACTCTTCTAGAAGGCTCCAGAAGTGACCACAAGTAACTTTTTAAAGATGAAACTCGCGCCTTTTGACCTTTCCAGGGGTACGCACCCATCCTTTGGCTTACAGAGCGTACAAGTACGTAGGTACAGTGTGTTTGGGATGCGTACACATAGACAAGGTAGAGAGAACCTGCGTACCCAGAGATAAACATGTTTTTAAGTGACTTTCTCTCTTTTTGAAGTTTGACATGAAGAGCAGAGGTATGAGGTTTGACATGGAGGATAATATGACTATTGATGGAGCCATATTAACTGTAGGTAGTCATGGTGACAAATTTCAGTGTAACAGTGAGCCAATCTGAGGCACCTCCAAGGACTTTTTCATCTTAAATTTTTATTTTTTCTTCTATTTTTCATTTTTTTTCTCCTACCCTACCCTACTTGTAAAAAAAAATCACTTTCAAGTATAAGAATACTTCTAGTGGAGCCATGTGCACATCAAGATGGTAGACAAAATGATGTGGAGGCTTGAAATATATGCTTTGACATGTACCTGGATTTGAGAGACCAAATGATTTGACTTTGAAAGGATCAAGCATAGTTGAGGAAGAGAGTGATGCTGCAACTTAGTGACTATCTGGAACCATATTTCAATATAGTTGTGATGTCCTTGGTCCTTTTTCTGATATGGATCATTCTTCACATCTTTTTCTACCATGATCTTCACATCTTCCTCTTTTTGTTGATTTTCTCTTGAATACATGGAGGATTTGATGGTAACCATGAGGGAGCTCTCTCGATCTTTGATTTTGATGTTTTCTCTTCATCAAGTGCAGCCCATGGTTCTTCGATTTTCTCTTTTGATCTTCTTCTTCTGGATGTGGTCCTTCAATGATATTAATATAATATCTTTTTTACAATACTCTTCCTGAGCTATGGTGAATACCATTGAGCTCAAGAGGAGTTGTTTGGAAGTGTTGTACCTCAGCATTGTAAATGGGTTGAGCTACTCCAATGTGTGGGTTTGGGAATGGTGGTATAGGTAGTTGAGTGGGAGTGTATATTTCAGATGGTTGTGGATGTGGTTGTGGTTGGGTAGGTGGTGGAGGCAGAAGAGTGGGAAGAGAGTTGTATTTGGGACTCCACCCCTAATGAGATGCATTTCACTAAGGTTGTAGCTGAGCATGGTATTGAAATGAATGGGTGGATGGTTGGACATGATATGGAGATGTGAAGGACCAAGGAGGAGGTGTGGACCAGGAAGGATGAGCAAGGGGGCCCAAAGAAGGTATGGATGTGACTTGGTTGGGGTTGTAGTATGCTTGAGATGTCCCTTGCATCCCCTGGTAATATGGTTTATAGGTCCATGCGGCCTCCTTTGGTTTATGTAATAGATTTGTTCAGTGACTCCTTTGGCCCCTTGGTATACAGCTTTAAGTAAGGGTAAGGACGGGTACTTATTTGTAGAATGATTTTGAGCAAACCTCTATAGAGTTCAATGGGCATTCATTCCCGGGATGCCTCCTGGTGCATCTAGGGCAAAAAATGGCCAAAGCCCTCTCTGCTTCCTCTTATTTTATTTTGATATGTAAAGTATTCATTTGCATGGCAAGAATCTGCAACATCTCACTCTTGAAGTCTTCCAACATGTTTCCAGTTTCACCTTTAATGGATGAGTTGGAAGAAAATAAATTGCCCCTAGCATTTCTGTTTTTTTCCATTGGCTCGAGAGGAATGTTTTATTCTTCTTCTTCTTCCCCTATAGGTTCTTCAAATATGTCTGGTTGTTCACCTAAGGGTTCTTCTTGATTGCAGCCACCAAAGAAGAGAGAAGGTTTGATGTGAGGCAGTGGGGGTGTTGGGCAAAACGTTTCCTTAGTTATCTCTATTCCTATGAGGCATGAAATGAAATCTTTTTGGTTGGTTTTTGTTTCCTTTTCCCCACACTAAAAGTACTTTCAAAACTAAAATTTATTGAACAAAAAAAATTGCAACTAACTGAAATGAACGTGTTGAAATGAAATTCGTAGAATTGAAGAGGAAAGCAAGGAAATGCAGAACTTGAAAGAAAAGAATGACTAGTCTACTCTTGCTGAAATGAAATTTGTAGAACTGAAAAGGAAAGCAAGGAAATACAGAACTTAAGGAAAAGAAACGACTAGTCTACTTTTCCTGAAATAAACTATTAGTAGAATGTTGCAAGAATAAAATTTAAGAAAGCAGTAATCACAGAATACTCTGGCGCTTCCCCACCAATGGCCCCAAAAAGTGGTGAGAGCCAGTATTGCAGCAATAATGTTGTAACTCCTGGGCTGCCTACTTTACTCTTATCAACCCGGTAGTTTGTAACAAACTTGGAAGCGACGGTGCTGTATGCACAAGTACTATTTCTTACTGCAGGTTGTCACTTGGTCTGTTGACGCAAGATCACTAGGAGCTCAATCCAACTTCTATGGATTCTAGAAGAAGCTCTATATGTGATGAAAGGAAAAAGAGAGATTACTCTACAGATGCTATTCTACTTGCAAAAAGGAAGACTGAAATGTAAAGCAAACCAAGGAGATACTAATTAACCAACTAATCCTACTTTTGCAGAAAGCACTATGAAAACCATGGAAAGAATGTCATTACCTATTCAAGGAAGTAAACAACATCTAACTAAACTATTTATGGAAGCAAATGACCAAAAAACATCTTTTTGGATTTTTATGTGAATTTGTCATGAATGTAATTTATTTGTTTGTGAATGTGGAAATGAATAGGTAGCATTAAAGGGCGGTTTTGGGACTTGAGAGGATGTAAGATGGTGTGGATGGGTCCTAGGAGGTCTCAGGTGGCCTTCTAGAGGCTTTTCCCATACTCGGCCTTCAAAAGAAAGCCTACAGGAAAATCAATAGGACACAGGAAATCTACAAGAGGAAAAACAACGTTCAACAGGAGGCCTACAGGAGGAGGCCGAGAGCAGTTTTAGCTATTTTGAGGGTGTGAGAGTAGGTGGAAAATGTAGATGAGGGTTGGAATGAAGTGTTAGGGCACCTAGAGTCTACCAAGAATCATTAGGAGAGAGAAAGATGAATGGATTTGCTCAAGGAGAGAGGAAGAAATTCTATGGAAAATGTAGGAAACTAAGGCAGAATTGAGAGGAGACTTGGGCGACCTATAGGGCATCGATCAAATAGAGGATGGGATGGCCGATAGGCTGGCCTACTGCTAGAAGATATCTGTTGCATAAACAACTGGCAATCAACCAATGAGATTAAGCAAGCAAGGAAATGAGTGCATCTAGAAAAACAAAGTTTTTTCATCAAGTAAACTATGATCTATGAAAGGAAATGTTGATAACCATTGTAGGAAAATAAAGCATGAAAGAAGACTGTTGAAAATAAGGAAATGAACATGATGAAGAAGTTCTAAAGCAAATCTATACTAGACTATGAACCAACTAGAAAGTTACAAACACTAGAAGTCCTATGAATGAGGAAAATTTGTGTTTTTTGGGCAGCAAGAGGGTCTTTGCCTCAAATCATTGTCCCAAAGGGAGGAAGACAGCCCAAGGAACTATTGCTAGCCTTTTGAATCTTTTCTTTATCACTACTTAATCTGCTATAGAAAGCACAAATGGAAGCAAACTACTAAATCATTAAAAGCAACCTATTCTTAACCATAAAATAAATGCATCTAACAACAACCTAATCTACAGACTGAAATGAAACATACAAATACAAGTAAAGAGGAGCTTGGCTACTTGGATTTGGCCCTAATCCAAGAGCTTCAGCCCTTTGAGATAACTTAGTGCTAACTCAAAAAGGATTCCATCTTTATTCTCAAAACAATAACAAGATTACATGAACTGTCAAGATAATAAGCTTGAAGTTGAGCAGAGTTTACATAAGCAAAACTGCAGCATAGATCCAACGAAAATCCAACCCTAGTGAGGCCCTAGTCCCCTCTACTTATACAAATGAAGCTACCAACATATTTCTTAAAATAAAGGAGGCTTGGCTCCCAAAACTCGAGATATTCATCAGTCATCCTCCACTTGCTCAGCTACCTGCTAATGCATGACTTGGTTGCTTGTACTCTGAGCTCAATGAAGGGGAATTTGAAGTGAGGAGTAATAAATGAGGGGGATTCCCTCCTACAAGTCCTCTCCTTTGTCCACTTCGAGTTATTACTGCGATTTGTCCACTGGATCCTTGACTTTGACCACAAAATTCATCAATAATCTGCATTAAACACATTTTAGACCACATGGCATCATAACTAACTCAACTCACTCTATAAGCATAAATATAATTAGGAAATCATACAATAAGCTAAGAGAATGGTTTATTTGATTAGGCTAGGAGATAAAATGAGCTCGTATAATTACCCATTTATGAGGCTCATCACTGGTCTGTTGATCTCTGATATGCCAATATGTTGGATTGCCAGTCTCCAATCTGTTGATATTCTTTCCTATCAAAGGCTTCAAATCCTTTAACTTTAAAAGGTGATAACTTTTGTACCAAAAATCCATTTTTGGACTTCTGCATATCATTGGAAATCTTATTCAGAGAACTTTCCAATGGAGAGAGTGCAATGGAGGCTTTGATTCCTTATGCTGCTTGGAGGATGACTGAAAAGTTATCTGCTCATTGACTCCTTGGAGAGATGAAATCACACCCACCATGATGGTCTTCTCCATGAATCTTGCAGCTATCATAGGAATCCTTCTAAGCCATGCATTCTTTCCAATCTAGTTGACATCAGTGCCAACATTCATGCACAATACTAGCACAACCACTATCACTTGTCCAACAATTTCAGGGTAATTGATATTGTGGGCAACCCTAATCCTTATCCTGCATTACCCGGGATTGGTTGATACTTTGACATTCAAGTTATAATCAACCTTAAGAGAAGGAAGATAATCTTCAAATCATGAGACCTAAGAGTGACAATGCCATTAGATAGGATGGAAAGAGAATATGTGGAACTAGTGAGGGATGGATTCAATGTAAAAAAAATCGATAATATTCCCATGTAAAAACATGTAGAGAATATTATGTTAATCCAACCACTAGTGGAGTGTTCAGTTAGTGAAATGTTGATTCCTGCACATCAGATTCGAACGAGGATTTTGAAAATCGACAACACAGATTGCATGAAGTATCCACTAGAAGATGTGCATGTATTACCCACACAATGCATTGGATAAAAAACAAGATACGTGATCCTCCAAAGTATGATGAAATGACAAATGTAGAGTTTTTTGTGAAAAGAATTGAGCTACATGTTCCCGAGCAACTCAAATTTATAGCCTTGGAAATAAGTCTCTAAGTGACTCTTGAACAATGGGGGGTTGTGCATAAAAATGGAATGAAGAACTACCAGAAATTGTTACAGACCGCACATAAGATGTGGGAAGGGAGACTTAGCAGAATGGTGCACACTCTCCAGAGTAAACAACAACTACCAGGCACTAGCAAAGGGTAAATCGTGAAAACCATAAAAAGGAAGGAGGCACCAAAAAATATTAGGTCTGTAAAATTGTAAAAAACCCTTACAGATGACAGCTTGGGTACACCTTAAAGACATAGTCCTTGAATATTGGTGAATCTGGAATAAGTGACCATTAATAGGAAATTGACATGCCTGATTCCATGCACTGAGATAGAATGAACATGGAGGAATAAATATGAAATGATATTGAATCACACCTGACAGATTTGGAATTATTGCAACTAGAAAATCACACAGTAGAGTAACCAAGTATAGGGGGGAGATATGATCAACAAAGCTCATTTTTATTATGGTATTTGCAGCATGCAAAGAAGGTCAAAGCTATGAGATGAAAACTATCTTCAGAGCCAATAACCATGACATTTTTAGAGGAGGAACCTCCACCCCAAGATGGAGAGCGAGGACTAACACACCAAGGGTGCCTCTGACCCCCGCACAACCAACATTAGCAACAAAAGTAGATAAGATAGTAATAGGGAAGTTTCAAAAAAATATGTACTACCAAGGAAAGATGCTACAAATCTAATGCATCTCCAAAAGGATCCTAAGTACCAAATCAACATGCCCTAGATCCCAACTACAATGATCGCAGAAGTACATGACCAACACAATCGAGCACTTAAAGTTTTTACATCATGACATCACTAACATAAAAAAAATTATACAAATCACACGAAACAAATACCTTATGAATATCCAAAGCACATATGACCTAGTTATCATAGTGGAACCAAAGGACTGGGTGCACATAACACAAAATCTCATTTTTACTATGGTATTTGCAGCATGCAAAGAAGGTCAAAACTATGAGATGAAAACTATTTTCAGAGTCAAGAACCATGACATTTTTTAGAGGAGGAACCTCCACCCCAAGATGGAGAGCGAGGACTAACACACCAAGGGTGCTTCTAACCCCCGCACAACCAACATTAGCAACAAAAGTAGATAAGATAGTAATAAGGAAGTTTCAAAAAAATATGTACTACCAAGGAAAGATGCTACATATCTGATACATCTCCAAAAGGATCCTAAGTACCAAATCAACATGCCCTAGGTCCCAACTACAATGATCGCAGGAGTACATGACCAACACAATCGAGCACTTAAAGTTTTTAGATCATGACATCACTAACATAAAAAAAAATTATACAAATCACACGAAACAAATACCTTATGAATATCCAAAGCACATATGACCTAGTTATCATAGTGGAACCAAAGGACCGGGTGCACATAATACAAAAATCATGTATTTTATACTTGTTCAGAATCCTGCATTTTGGGAGAAGGGCGGAAATTAACCTATGTGTTAAATACCTATTGAGTTGCATTCATGGGATATTTCTATCATTCTATTAGCCAGCATCCATCAGCACAAAGGTGATTAGTAAAATTACAAAGCTTCTCATAGCAGACAAAGATCCATAACTATGCTTCACGAATAAAAGCAAATAAAAATCACTTACCAAGGAAGTCAAAAAAAAGTATTGCACATAGAGGGGTAAGCAGGGATTTTACATCCTCAATATAAATGATTGTTTTATTGAGTTTGAAACACAAGATATGGCATGCAATTTATTACATAAATTTCGAAAGGATGAGGTCCAAATGTAGTAATAATGAAACAACTAAGTGCATAGTAGGGATCTAGAGGAATCGAGCCATGTTTTTACTCAACCAGTTCCTAATTGATTGTGAGAAGGTGCAAGAAAACAATGCAATGTTCCACTATGAACAGATCTTGATACTAATCCTTCACATCACATGGAGGGAAGTATATGATTTATAGTTCCCCACTACAAAGGATAAATTTTTCATGGCACCTCGATAGGCATCCCCATGGCATACCACAAATAAGAAACAATAGACAGATAATATTTTTTCCTTTTTATGGGTATATGAAAATTATCTAGTACATAAGAATGCATCCTGCACATACCTCCCTAGATTGTTGAAGTATATATCCTGATATCATGCTTCAAAGAAACTCCACACTACATGTGGATACGACCAATGACACATACAACATATTAATGTTTACAAAACCATTACAATCTGATGGAGGAAAAAATCACGAATATTATTAATGACTAGGACATAGAATGGAGGGTCCTCGAGATAAAGGGAACCTAAAATATGGAGAGTAGCAAGGATTAGTTAGTACAATAATTTGCGTCATAGATTGAACAAACAAATGGTGTGATAGATGCACAAGAGGAGTATACTACATAGGTTGGAGAAAAGAGAATGTAGAAAAAGACAAGGTAAGAAGGTACCTCCCATGCATGATCGAGGAGGAATGCCACTAAACCAATAAACACTCTGAGACAACCATTGAATGATGTTGACCATGAAGAAATATTAATAGAAGATAAACGTGAGCATATTCATAAGTTATTTTTAAATTAAAGGAGAGCCATAAGGCAACAAAGAAGGATATAATAGGTAGCAGCACGAGGTGCCTCCAACATAATTGAACCATAGTTAGCACTGTCAACAACACCAAAACAACATTATTTCCTTCAAATGTCACGAAGTTCAATGAGATTTCGTTATGAGGCCATGCAGAAGGAAGAAGAAGAGTTAAATCATATAAAAAATAAATCTCTCACAACTGACATCAGAAAAACTACACCAATCACAATATAGTATTTCCCAAGAGATACAACTCTGCATTCCGAAAACAATTATGGAATTGATAAAGTTGACCACCATGCATGACATGCTCAAGACAGAAAAAATGTGACTGATGGCTAAGAGGGAGAAAGCATAATAGAGAGAATAGATACTAAGAAAAGCATTTGAAGAGGTATAAAGTAATATTTCACGAACACCTATTGAACTAAAGAAAATAATAGAGGGGAAACTAATAATGTTAATTTACCTTAGTGTTATATTTTTTTTTCTTACATCATTTACACATTGATTTCACCATACAAAATTATAACATAATTACATCATATGCAATTATGTAGAAAGAACATCATCGGTAATGCAACAGAACAAAAAAAGGAACATCAGAAGAAAGAATTCACACAAACAGACATAGGAATTTGGTCAGAGATCAATGCAAAAAACCTGTTGTAGCTGCTGCAACAACACCTTCCAAAATCCCGGCAACCTTAAATTTTGGGGCCCCTACACCAAGTCTAAGCTTCGGCCTTGCCAGGTCTTACTCGAAAAGTTGGTCAGTGTTGGTAATCCTAAGGAGAAATCCAAGTTTTGACTAAGTTAAGCCAAGTCGCTAGTTCTTGCCTTGGTAGGTCGATCGTAGAGTTGGAATGCGACTATCACTAATAATTGTGACCATGGAAACCATTTCGACCACAACGAATCGCGGGTCGCAAGGTAGCGTAGTTACACTTCCATCCTCATAGCCATCTTGCGACCTCGTGACCTTCCAAGTCGCATAAGTCGCAAAATTTCAAGGTTGCCTTAATTCTTGTCAGTCACTTGTGCGACTATGCGACTAAGCGACTATGCGATTCCACGACTCGCAAGGTCATAAGGTTGTCACATACTCACATCCTCCAACGCGACCACGTGACTGATGTAACTTCATGACCTGTGAGTTGTAGGGTTGCAATAGTCACACTTCTGACCCTCGTGAACCCCACACGTGCAAATATATTATAAATAGGAGGGAACCCAGTCACATTTGTCAAGGCGTTGTTGGTTGCACTAGAAGCTAGAAGCCCCTCCAACCTGAATTCATGCGCACATTTGACTCTGGTAATTAATGGTCCTCCCTCCTGCAATCATTATTTCCTTCCAAGTGTCACTGTTTGCCCCTCCTGACCTCTCGCTTATCCCTCGCCATAGGGTTTAGCCTTTTACTTATCATTCCTCTCATTTTCATGCTTAATAGTTTTCCCTATCCTTTTTCCCGTGCCTGCACCAAAAAGTTTTTGTTTTTCCTTAGACCTAATCCCCTCATTTTATTGGGAAGCCTAAAGTCCATCCCTCTTAGAGTGAACCCAGCCTCCCAAAGCCATTTAGGGCCTTCTATGAGGTTTTCTAAGCCATATTTGTGTGCCCTGCGGCCACGATACCATTCCCCACGTGGCTTCATGACTTCACATCTTCGCGACCCCCGACCAGTTGTGACCTGCGACCATGACCTGTTTTGTGACTTGCGAAAATATTTCACACAGCGTGAACTTGCATCCACTCCGTGACTTATGACCTCAGTCACTCAGTCACATTCTTGACATCTGTGACCATGCAACTTGCCTTCCCTGTGACCTTCTTGTCATCGGCTAAGTCTCCTTTTTGTTTTGCGGTTGCAATTGATTGTCATGCCATATCTCTCATCGTGGGACTGTGATTTTGACATGCCAGGTGAGGTTGAGCTTGAGTGCATATCCATTTCTTATTTCAAATATGAAATGGGTCACTCGACTACTAAATCAGCTCAAGGCACGTCGCGAAGTGGGGCATGGGAGGCCGATCTAGAAGAACAACCACCTATCTTCACAAACACAGCTTGCAACATAAGTAAAACCATTAGGCTCTCTTGGTATACAATCTACAAGGAATTTGCTAAGAAGGATATTCCAGAAAAACAATAGGACTTCCAAGTATATATCAATGTCAAGAGGTCAAAATTACATAAAGTAGCAGCACATCCACCAGTATTCCCGTGCACTGAAACCATCGAATGGATCTTGTAGTGTACAAGTACAAATGAATGGATGATCAGGGGTCATGATGGGGCACCCATAGCCACCATCTCTTTGACAAACATCAACACCTACTACAAATTGCTTGAGAAGCAGTAGATTTTTAACACCAAGTGGCTCACCAGGTTCACCATCCCAACAAAAGACATATTGAGGGATTGGTGGCAAGGACTTGCAAAATTCTGGGTTAGGACAGACCACGCTTACAAGATAGAGGGCCTACACAAAGTATATCAATTAATTTCTACGATGATGTGCCGACTATATGGCAAGGTAGAATATGATGTCTTTTTTGGCACGTAGGTTCCCCTCATGTATGTTGTCGCCACTCAAGGAACTATTTTTAATTAGGCGAGCATCCTCTCATCATTATTGAGGACAAACATAGCCATCACCCAAATCCCACCCCTCGAGTAGCCTCCAAAATTTTATATGTTGTCATACCTCCTTGATGCTATCTGTTCAAGGTGCCACTTCGAGCACTGGAGATGTAATTGGGACACATCGGTAGCCCAAACCGTTCACTACCACTACAAATTCTTCTCGGACACAACTTATAGAAGCGTGTTGGATGTAATACCTGAAACATTTATTATCCCATTATACCAACTACTGTTTGGGGAAGAACCACCTTGCATGTCATAAAGAGTCATGAAGATCGTGATTAAAGTAGCTCATTGGTTCCCCATTGGTGAAGGAATGATCATTAGAGTGTTTGGTACTCATAAATCTCCTCACGCTCTTGCCAAGTTCGTCATAGATAGGACACTTCTGCGAGAGGTCTGTTACCAAATGACATAGGGTTTCTTAAAGGTTTTGAACAAAGGCAAGAAGAAACCATGGTTGCCTTTCCCTCTCCTATTGGGGCGTACATCGTAGAAAAATTCAAACAGGTAGAAGTGGAAGTCAAAGAACTGGATGGGAGCCATTTTGTGACCCTGAACTACCGAACGTATGATCCTAAGAAATTTGTAGCTACCCATTGCAAGAAGGTGAAATTCAGTTGGTCTTATGCCCACACTAAGAAGGACCTTGAGGATGGGATTAGGAATTGGTATAACTCCACAAAGGAAATCAGCCCAAGTGATTAGCAAGCCATAGAAGATGAGCTCCTCAAAGATTCCTAGGAGGATGTAAGCCTCACATAAAGAGCTTCAACCGTGAAGAAACAATGGCACAAAACGCCAAAGTGAGCCGAGGAATCAGGGAAGCAAAAAGGAAAAGAGGTTGAAGACCCTCTAAGAGACATCGAGGAAGAAGAAGTTACACTCATACAAAGAAATGCCAAATTGGCAAGAAACAAGTGAGAGCTAAAGAGGAAAAGATAACTAGAAAGCAAGCAATCACAGGAATCCAGTGACCAAAGCTAGAATGAGAAAAGGAGAAAACAAGCGGAAGAGAAAAGGTAGCATGAAGAAGAAAAGAATGCATAAGATGAGATAGAGAGGAAAAAGCAAAAATAAGCTGAAAAGCATAAAAAAGCAGAAGAAGATGAAAATAAAAAATAAGACGAACACAAAAGATTAAAACAAGAACTAAAGAACATGGAGGAGGAGCTAGAAAGGCAATGGGCACTAGCAGAAGGATAAAAGAGGTAGCAGGAGGAGGAGCTTAGGACAAACAAGGAAAAGTAAATTGAGAAAAATGAACAAGGGGAGACAAGAAAATTAGTCGACTCCGGCTCTGGAAAAAGTGGACTTCCTCCTTTGGATGTACCTCTCGCTACTCCCCTCACTGGTGGACACCTTCCCCTCCGAGAGCTAGGCATATCAGAAGATCAAGACAAGGAGGTTCTAGATCTAACTGAATTCACATTTGATGAAGTAAACCTCAAAATTATACAGGAGAGGAAGAAATCTTGTAGCAGTAACCCAACTGACCCATTGTCAATAACTAAGGTAATGGATATCATGCCCAATATCACAAGAAACCATCAAATGATCGCCTCCGCTGGAACAACTTTCGTGGCTGCCACAGAACACAATGTAGCCCAGATGAGTAAACAAATTATAGACTTGAAAAACAGGCTATATGCATCTGAGCAAAGGACCACCATTGTGGAACAGGAGAAGAAAAGGATGGAGGAAGAAAACGTGACCATTTGCTTATTACACACAAGCTTAGCATAATTCCAAGTGGTAATCATATCAGAAACAAAGATCTTGGGGGAGATTATGGCAGTAGTGTATGAAGAAATGACAAACTGCACCACACTATAGCACCCATCATGGCCATTCAAACTCACACAAAAGAGAGGGTCTCCATGCTCAAAGAGGCCATGACCTCTCTAGATAGAATACATGAATGGTATGAAAAGTACCCCGAAGCCTCAACAGTGATCCCCAGGAAATATTGGATCACTATGAAAAATGCTAGGGTCCAACTTCGTATCAAAGTTCAGTCCAGAGAAAAAATGGCCAAGGATGCAGAGAGAGTGCTAGCCTCCTACAAACAATTGTTCAACAGTTTGGAATCAATGATACAACTACATATGGCCTCCTCTATAGGAGAGATTGGACAGGTGAAAAATCAAGAGGAGATCAACAATGAAGTGCATGCATTTGTAGAGGCATATAGACAAGCAGCCCATATGGGAGATATGCCGATCACAAGAGAAAATATCAAGCGTTATGTAGTAGAACCAATGAGGCTCTACACCAAGTTGGGTACCTTGAATAATCATATATGCCAAATGGAACACCCTCCTCCTTGATGCACTTGAGTTCTTACACTAACATGAGGAAGGCCAACCACATATCTCTCCCATTGTAGCAAAATACAACATATGGCGCACTTACCTGATAGAAAATCTTGGGCTCAACACCCTAAAACTTGCCATCAGTAGATTAGTCAATTAGGATGGTAGCCATTTTTGTGACATTGTGTACTATAGTAGCACATAATTCCCTATGAACGTGAAAGATCATGTAGAATGTCAAGATTCATCTGGTAGATGAAAGGTCGTGAGGTAGCTTAAGAGTCAAGGGTAGACCAAGAGTCACTCTTATCCTATAAATGTAACCTCGTGCTTCATTTGTAAGGGCTTTTTGCTGATGACTATTTTGGAGATACATATATGTATTACTTGAGAGAATTGTTGTCCTGCTAATCAATACAAGAGTTAATTGTACGTCTTCATTATTGAATTCTTCAAATTTCTATGTGCTTGTGGCATGAGTATTCTCCACACTTGACGGATCAAATGTTCCTGAAAGCTATTTTATGTGTGGTCTTCTCACATGTTTCATACTTCAAATCTAGTTTTGCTACGTATGAATGGTATTTGACTTACTAACTCTATGCTCGTGTCGGTGAACTATTTCTTTTGGTATTAGTATAATTTGTCTTGACTACACAATTATGTATGCTTATAAATGGTTGATTGTTGTGAATTGATTTGCAATCTAAGAATTATTTATCTAGTATGCATAAGTCTTATCTAAAGTCCTGCTAACAGTAACTTTATGTAAGATTGTGTTGTTTACATTTTGGCTATTCATGGTATATATGGTATAGGAAATTTGTCAATTATTCTCTTGTGTTTATTAAAGCTCATACATTCGATTAAGTTCATATCCTGCCTCCATCTAAAGCTAGCTCTACAAAATTGAACGGTAGTCGGGCCTACATACTAGAAGGGATCTCCAGCACACATAGTGTAGGCTCTAGTTGAGAACCTACACTAGAGAGACCCACTTGACTGCTGGTGTAAAATTCCAGCCCATCAACAAACCCACAAGTGGGAAAAATTGAAAATCAATTCTTCTTCTTCTATTAGATTTCACCAATTTTTCAGATGAGATACAATGTACATATATTATCAGGTTACTTAGGGCCTATACATGAATTGTTCACAACTTCTATTGTGAACAAGTTCCATTGGCAACACATAAGTTTTCATTTATCATTTGCCATATTGTTGTTACATTAGATAAATTTTGAGGTAAAAAAAGGACAATAAAAATCAACTTTATAAGAACCAAAAGGATCAATATGACAATGTCAACCACGGGGGATTATTCACCATTTTTGGAGTAAAAAAAAAAAAAACTACTTTGTCAACTCATTTTTTCAACTTATCTCCCTACAATTTTACTCAAATTTCAAGAAGGATCACTCATTGGATGTAGAATTTATTTCTGCATCCTATGAGTACCCATATTGCATACTTTTGACGGACCCTACTAGATCAAAAATGTGAAATACACGAAGAAACATGATTGCAATCACATTTTTCATGTATTACAATTTTTTCATGTAGTAGGGTCCATTGAAAGTATGCAACATGGGTACTCCTTGGATGAAAATTAAATTATGTAACCAACGAGTTCTCCTTCTTTAAATTCGAGTAAAATCATAGGGAGATAAGTTGAAAAATTAGTTTTTCATTTTTCCCTTCAAAACTTGATGACGTAACATAATCTTATTTTATTATTTCCACTATTATTTTATAATATTCCTTAGGAGGCCCATTTTAGACCTCAAAATTTATCTAATGGTGGTGCAACATATAAATAACATCATTGATTTGAGATATGACTGTCAGGAATTGAGATGCCAACGAAACTATATATAAAACTATGGTGTTAGAAATTGTGGATTCAATTACTATGGTGACAATTATTCCATACATACTACTTATGGTTCCATAAGTATCTAAAAAGAGACTATACCTGTGAGACTATGCTCATAAGAAAGATATATAACATATATATCTGTTTTGAGAGGAATAGTGCCGAGGCCAAAATTATACATAGTGTCGTCAATATACATATAACAGTGTCAAGAACTATCCATAATGCTGAATAGAACCGAGACATATCAAAGAAAAAATTGAGACTCTATCTAGCACCAAGACCCATGTGATGCTAAAATTGTGTATCAATGTGGTGCCAAAACAACCATCTAATTCCAATACTATGATATCAACGTGATGCCATACAAATTGTAATGTTATAGAAATGATATTCAAGTGTTGAGAACAATAAGTATAGAGAAAAGTTCAAGATATGTATACAGCAGAGTCAACGTCAATATAAAATGAGACCAATCATGATTATGAGGTCAATTTATTCCAGGACAAATTTATACAATATATCCAAACAATAGTGTCGAGATTAGTCAATAGAGATCCTTGAGAGAATATACCCAATGTAAGGTCATGTCTAGATTTAGAGCAAGAACACAAGTTGTTCTATTTAGACCGAGATCATAACCATACACAGAAATGAGGATATCAAATAACATTTAGCTCAAGATTCCTATATCCGTTATATTTATGCCAGGAACAAAGGATCTTGTGCCAAAAAGAGATGTGATATTCCTCATATCCTTAGTGTCATATAAACCTTAGAACCTTGGTGCCATACGAACCCCAAAGCCTTTGTGCCATACAAACCTCATATCAAAAGGAAGAATGTGAAACTTTATACATAAGAGATGAAATCCCTATCTTTGAGATGAATCGATTTCCTTCTTATAACCTTCCACAAGATCAAATGAGGAGCCAAAAAGGGTAAGGAAACTTTGAATTCTCATGGCAGGAAAATTTAAGATTTAAATTCAAACTTAAAATTTGTGTCCAATCAATTTTGAGTTTTACCTTTAGGGATTAATGGATAAGGAAAATTCTTCTTGAAGTTGCAAATTTACAAAAATAAATATTGGAGAGGCTATACATGACCTTAAAGCAAAGGTTGTGGCACTATAATTATAGACAAATCTTGCCACTGCATCAGAAGATAATTTAGCACCGTGAAGAGGAACATACCATCACAATTATTATCAAGAAACCAAAAGGAATACATGAATATATTTATGAGTTGAATGAGAAATGACAAAAAATATGAATAGAATTTATGGAAAGTACATAACATAATCACTTAGTATAGAAAATCCAAACTTTACAAAGAAAATCTTAGAAGATCCAGGACAACCTCAACATCTTAGAACTTAATGAGGATCGAGAGGCCATGAATTAAAAAGAATAGTTGTTGAAACACCTGAATATTATGAGGATCAAGTCGCAATAGTTATCGTAAAAGTTCAAGACCTTGCAGGAAGAGACATTGATAGTCACCAAGGAAATTAGGGCCATCCATCAAATAGTCAAGAAAGCAATCTAGGATAATGTAAAAAAGTTGAGGACGCCCATGATGGCAGACCTAGCAGATGAGATCTAAGAACAAGAGGAGGATATCCAAACAAATTTCATTATGGTAACATAGAGATTGGAGGAATTTGTTTCCAAGGCAAAGGAAATTGTGCCGTTAGTAGCTTGACAAGTGGATTGAGTGGCTTGAGATGAGCCACATGTGAGTGTTGGGGGCCTATTGTAGATGTATTTTTGAGGAATTAGTTTAGGGATCAACGTAGAGGAGAACCATGCAACAAAGTCAACTAAGGGATAGTGTGTAGAATGTGGGAAAGAAGGGAAGACTTTAAGCTAGTTCTATAGATAATCCTGTAGACTTACAAGCTCATGTAATATACTAAAACAAGAGACAAGAATCTACTTCTACTCTTAATAGCGGAAGCACATAAAGATCAAGAACAAAATAATCCACAAGAGGAAGATAATCAATGGAACATGGCACAATAAATATCTGGGGAAAGCCACAACTCAAAACCCAACTATCTATATTGCATTAATTAGAAAATCAAGGTGAAATTACAATGCTTATTCTCTCAAGAACAATCCCAACACTCAGTAAAATCAATCTCCAACTCACAAGAAAACTCTTGGCCAACACTTAGACAATTGTCGAGCT
This sequence comes from Pinus taeda, assembly GCA_000404065.3. Classification (NCBI taxonomy): domain Eukaryota; kingdom Viridiplantae; phylum Streptophyta; class Pinopsida; order Pinales; family Pinaceae; genus Pinus; species Pinus taeda. The sequence continues at coordinate 133,407 of APFE031036333.1, read as the reverse complement.
CTCTAAGTCCCTATTTGCTTGTGCAATTCATATGATTGATTAGCTCATCTTAAAGGGAAATCAGTGCATCCAAAACTATAGAATACCTTCAAGGCTCAATTCCTAATTGCATGCACACTCAATACAACTCAGAAAAATCTAGAACAAATAATACACTGTCCCTGCACTCTAGTCTCAACTTGGTCTTTCTCAAAATCGACATGCATGAGTTTCTGATGAGGGAATATTCATTTAATTGGAGTAGAAATAGTTAATTCATTAGTGCACCAACTGACTGTTAACTCACTATTAGTTCTTGAACAGTTTGGAAGTAATTTAACTAGACTTAACTTTGTAAACTAAGTTAACTAATTACAACTCATAATTAACTCATCCTGGACCCCTATAATATAGGGAGAACATATACATGACTTCAGAAAGACTTCCAACTTGAAATTCCTAATTTAACTAAGTCAACTCACTCTAGTTAACCATTAAAAATTTCTATGAGAATAGAATTTGATTTTAATTATCAGTTTAATTCAAGGACAAATTAAACTGGAATTTTTGGATTCTATTTTTATCATTTCTTATTGCTATTTTCGACACTCCCTCTCAATAAGAAAGGAATTCAACTCGATCCTGATCCTGAACCTTTGGAATGTTGGGCATGCAAACTTCTCTCTAGTTTTGTTGCTATAGAAACTCTAGAAACAAAAATCATTCAACCTGAATTTGAATGATGCCTCTGTCATCAAAGTCTCTAACTGTTACTGCCTCTGTTGACTAAACTCAGCCCTTTTGTTGACTCTGTCTTTCTACACTGTTGTTAATCCTTCTCTACACTTCTTCAATATTTGACTACTATATCCTCTATCACTTTGATCTATGACTGCATCAATCCCACTGATTCCTCCCACTACTATGTACTTTTGGCTCCATGGAAAGGTAAAATCAATGAGATAAAACCACTCAATGGACCCTACCCAATTTCATTCCTCTGGGGACTATCACTTCACATCGCCCCACCTCACATCTAGAGGTATGGTTGCATGTGATCCCTCTACCCACCTGGCTCAAAATTTCCCCCTACTGGAGGTCTTTGCATGATCGTATGCCTTCACTCAGTCTCCTCTCAACTTCTCCAGATGTGGCTGCTCCACAAATTCCTGAAGTTGCTTCAGAGGATTCTTCTGGGGCTGCATGTTGAGAGGTAATTTACTCTCCCTCTCACCCACCAAGGCTCTAACCTTTTCCTTACTTCTCAAGGATTTGCATGCATCTTGAACCTCAAGAGCATAGAGGTTCTTGGCCCATGCACCGATCTACTTCACCTGGCTCATGGTGATGTGTCTAAGGAAAACCTTTCCCTTACTAAAAACCACACCATAACCATGGTCTTCCAATACCGCGACTGAAACAAGATTATTCTTTAGTCCTGGAACATACATCACATCTATGAGCCTGAAAGGGGACTAGACTCCCTCTGAAAGGTAATCGTACTGATCCCAATAGCTCTATACCTCTCATCACCTCCAAACTCTATGCTCTGCTTGAGGTCTTTCTCCTCAAAATCACTAAAGAGATATATATTCCCCGTCGTATGGAATGAGGCACCACTGTCAATATACCACACGCCTCCCATGGAAGTTTCAGCCATGCATGCAATGAGAGTGAAATCAAGTTCAAATTGTGAAGCTAGAGCTTCACCTGCTATCGCTACTGTCAGATCATTCTTGCTTTCTTTCTTATGTGGATAGTTCTTGGCATAGTTTCTGTGCTCGTGACAATGAAAACACTTGAATTTCATCAAGTCCATCTTCTTTCCACCCTCCTCACCTTGGGAAATATTTTCCTTGGCTTATTTGCCTTACTTACTAAAGAAAAATCCTCTTCCACTTCCTTGGAAGAGGTCCCATCTCTGGTGTTCCTCTTGATCTCCTCCTACATCAAATCCGACCATAGTCATTCCAAGTTTGGAAACTTCTCCCAACCATTGACAGAGTCCTAATAACTATGCCAACTCTTTGGGATTCCAAGAAGAGAAAGACTCACCATATCATCCTTGGAAACCATGATTCCAACACTTCCAAGTTCATCACAACATTGAGTGAACTTGGTCAAGTAATTTGGAATTAAGTCGCTCGCCTCCATCTTGATTTCTTGAAGTTTATATTTTAGTGCCAACTTCCTTTGGTCACTACTATTTTGGAAAAGTTTCTTCAATGATTTCATAACATGCAAAGTTTTCTTTCCTATGGAGACTTGATACAATGTGGTCTTGAACTCCCTCAAGGATTTTCCGTCTTGCCCTTGCCACACAATTCTTCCATTCAGCTAGATTCTGAGCATCCAATGTTGGTGGCTTAGGAATGTCCTAATCAATGAATTCCTTCAAGCCATTATCCTCCAACACGACCTCCATCTTGTTCTTCCAGGCTATATAATTCAAGCTGCCATCCAAGGCATACTCGAGCCGCAAATCGTAGAACATCATCTGCCAATCCTGAAGTATGAAATGCAAATTTGAATTTCACCTATAACCCTAAACTCAAAACTTCAAAATCTCCTCTAGTATACTATTCTTAGTTACGATACCATGTAGATAATCTTGTATATTCACAAGCTCTTGTAATCTACTAAAACAAGAGACAATAATCTACTTCTACTCTTTCCAGCAAAAGCACACAAAGATCAAGCAAAACAATAATCAACAAGAGGAAGATAATCAATGGTACATAACACAATAAATATTTGGGCAAAGCCACAACACAAAACCCCACTATATGTATTGCATTAATCATAAAATTAAGCTGAGATTAAAATGATTTTTCTCTCAAGAACAATCCCAACACTCAGTAAAATCAATCTCCAACTCACAATCAAACTCTTGGCCAACACTTAGCCAATTCTCAAGCTCCCCAAGTTCCTATTTCCTTGCACAATTCCTATGGCTGATTAGCCCATCTTAAAGGGAAATCAATGCATCGAAAATTGTGCAATCCCTTCTAGGCTTAGTCTCTAATTGCATGCACACTCGGTTCAGAAAAATCTAGAACAAATAGTACATTATCCCTTCACTTTAGTCTCAATTGGGTCTTTCTTAGAATCGACATGCATTCGTTTTTTATGAGGAAATATTTAGTTAACTGGAGTAGCACTAGTTAATGCATTAGTGCATCAACTGAATGTTAACTCACTATTAGTTCCTAAAACAGTTTGGAACTAATTTAACTGGACTTAACTCAGTAAACTGAGTTAACTAATTACAACTCATACTTAACTCATCCTAGACCCCTATAATATAGGGAGAACATATACATGGCTTCAGAAAGATTTCCAACTCGAAATTCCTTAGTTAACTAAGTCAACTCACTCTAGTTAACTATTACAAGTTGTTATGAGAATAGAATTCGATTTTAATTCTCAATTTAATTCAAGGACAAATTAAACTAGAATTTCTGGATTCTATTTTTATCATTTCTTGTTACCATTTTCAACAAGTTTGTGGGTTTTTTCGCATGGTAATAGGAATTTACAATAGTAAAAGTAGGTTTTTTTGGTTGTAACAATGTAAACTTATAACTAATTAAAGCCATGATGTAATAGATATACCTAGACTTATATATATGTGTGTGTGTGTGTGTGTGTGTGTGTGTGTGTGTGTGTGTGTGTGTGTGTGTGTGTATGGAATTACACCTAGACTTGGATATAGAATATGTTCTATAAAGATTTCGTGTTGTAACTTGGTAGATTAGGCTACTAAGTGACAACAGTTGTAATGTAATGAAGGATTTTCAATAGTAATACAAATGTGTGCTTAGGTTCACTACGCATTGTTTCACATTATGTTTTGAATGATTTGATCTATCTCATATATTATGTTAATAATCAATTTATTGAGCAAATTAGGGGTATGCTTAAAAATTTCTTTTATATTGAGAATGATAGATACAACATAGGCTCCATGTCTCCTTCATCACTGTAAAATTGTCCAGGTTCCTGCAGTCCCACATAAGATTCCTCTGGTGGGACTTCACCTACTCACAGGTGGTGCCAAAAGGGCTTGTGTCTGGGGGGTTTTGTTGGTATTTCACTCTAAACCTAGGTCTACTCTGTACCCTCCAACAATTCCATGCTCATAATTTTACCCATCATATAAATTCTTGAACAAAAATATTAACTAACTTTCAAATTCCTTGTTATAGGGATTCTCGTAATCACAAGCATGTTGTTAAATCTGAGTTTGACCATAAGCTAGCACCTTGATCATTAAATTTGGAATTGCTTCAATAGGTATTGAATCATCTTGTGAACCCTGAACACAAAACACTTGTCAAATTTTGGTTTAAAGTTGTGTTATTATATAAATGAATAAATGGCTATAGATTTAATATTCATGTGTTATGGTGTGGCATTCCTTGACTCAGTCTTATCTTGTGAATTTGTATATTTTAAGTGTGATGATACTTTGACTATAAGACTTAAATGAAATTGGTTTATCAGTAAAATAAAGTATTTTTTTACTAATAATTTATTTATGTATATATGTTTTTGTTAAGTTATTAATAAAAAAATATGGAAAATAATGTTGAGGCTATAAATGGATAAAGAGAAGTTATGGATTGTAAGTTAATGGTTGTATTTGTTTACCCTTTGATGTTGTAAGACCTAGGAATCTAATATGAGGATTAGATTAGTAAATTATGGAAAATTAATTGATCAATAACTCCCTCAGATAGACAGGATGCAATCTTAGGAGCTAGGGAGAGTGGAGCTCATTAATGAGAAAATTAACTGCCTACCTCCTAAGGGACAAGGGAGGAGGTAGTTACTAACTAAACAAGGAATCTTAAAAGAGGGAACTTTTTTCTCAAGCTGGAGGTAGACTCACATAGTGTGGAGCTAGAGTGAGGAGGTATGATAGACAAAAAGGAAATAGAGAACATAATTTTTGGCTTGCAGTCCATTGAATATCAAGGGGACTCATACAGGAGGAAGAGTCAAGGTTGGGAGAAGCATTTCATCTCTAGAATTATTTTTTAGAAAGAATTTGAAAAGTTGGTATACTAAGTAATTCATATTTTTATTAGTTGTTACATGTTAAGTATTTTATTGTTGAAGATAATATGTGTAACAGTAATGTTGTTACGTCTTGTAAGTTTTAGAAATGTTTATACATGTGAATGAAAAAGGGAAATAGATTTATACTCTTTCAATATTTAGAAAATTGTTCAAGTATTTCATGTATACACAGAATAGTAAAGACCATGTTACAAAAATCTAGAATAAATATGTATTTTAATTACTATGTAAGGATTTTATGGAATAACCTATAATAAACATTTACTTTTCGAATGCATTGATAATAAATTAAATTTTCATTTTTAGCGTATCCATAAACATGAAAAAAAAGAATCAAAATAGAGAATGACATATCTGAGTAAAAGTTATGAAATCGTCTTCTTAGTGTACATTGGAAGTGTTCCTTTCTTGAATGTAAATCTAGTTAAGACAATATTGTGGCAATAAAATAAATGAATACCAAAGGTGTGGCTAAGTGAGCTAATACATCAGAAAACAAAGGAATTTGAGTCATGTCCCTGGGCCAAAAACGACTTTAACTATAAAAGATATGGAAATATAAATGCATCTGAATAAAACTTTAGAGAATGATAGAATATTCTCTACAGGTAACTTAGGAAAGTCTAGCAAGATGGAGTAAGTGCGCAAATGAGAGGTGGGAACCAACCTCTATATTTGTGGATGAAATATAAAGGAACCCATCAATGGGAAGATCTATACTATAACATTTTTCACCAATGTGACTTATGAAAATTATCAAGAACATATATTGTCAATTTCTAAAATTACAGAGGAAAATTTAAACTATAGTTTGAATTAACCAAGGTTATTTTTCCTTTGAGTCATCAAACAAACAAAGTTTGCATGCAATGTTATTTATAATGAAATAGGTTTTAACCAAAATGGTAGATTGAGACCTATGTTATAATTAAAACAAAACAATATCAATTTATTGAAGGCTTTCAACCTTGGTCATTTAAAATATACAAACATAGCATAATTGCATTAAACACTAAAATTTTCCCTGGTGGTAAAATTTTGAATAGTTCCCATGATAACTAATTCAGAGTAGAAATAATGGTGTTTCAATCCTAAGTGAGAGAATCAAATATATACCTATAAGAAGTTACTACGGGGTGCAAATGCATCCGACCTATAAGAGAGGAATATGAACTCGTTAAAATACTAGAAGGGTTTTGTATTGTGTATAAAGGAATGAATTTGAACTGCCAAAGAATGAGCGTACCTGAAAATTTCTGAAAATACAAAATATGGATTGTGGTTTATGAAAGGAAAATTTGCCAAAGAGAAAACACATCCTCCACTTGCAATAAATGCGAACTCTATTAAAATGCTTGCAAAAGAATATTAAGACAACAAAATTGGGTAAGGTTAAAATAGTTTGGAATGAGTAAAATTTCCGCATAGGAAGTATAGCCATGAGGCATAATTTACATACGTAGCCATGGTGAAAATACTAATGCAAATATTCAATCGTGGACATGTAAAAATCATGGTGTGGTAGGTTTTCATCCTTAAAACACGAGAAATGTACTGAGGGTTTTGTCCTAAGAATAATAATACACATTACCTTCTGAAAATGAATCCTCTGTTGAGAGCGAACCTCTTGTGAGAGGAGGTTGGAAGTGACTTCATATCTGTGTTTTGGATGAAAGACAAGGTTTTACCATGAGAGAAAGGAGAAGGAATAGAGACTGAGAAGAGTCTCGACATCAAAACCTGCAACTCGAAGTAGATAAACGATTAGTTAAATTAACAATGCAAGCATGTGAAAAAAATATGGATTCCTATACCCTATTATTTTCCGCCTAAAGGAGGACGAGATTACAATTATTCGTAATATAGTAATGAATGACAGATTGAAAAATCCTGTCGCAAAATATAAAGGAAATAACCAAAGACGGAAGGTCATTATGACCAAAGTGAAACCCTAGCATTAAATACCATTGATATGAAAATATCTAATCATAGTTATCTATTGAAAAATCCATGCTTTACCATGTGAAGTCACATAAGGCCAGGTGGGGGAAAACCTTCATGGACCAATAATAATTATCCATATGGTCAAGCATGGTCTACAGATTGGAATTCATATGCCATTGCAAGTGTAAAATAAGGAAACCCTCATACTTAACCCTATACCACAAAGCACATCAACCCATGTAAGATATGAATAATTCAAACATGGAACACATCAAACTCATATCATATTCCTTAACATAATAAGTAAATTAAGGTGCGTTAGAACTTTGTCGTAAAGGGCCAAAGAGGAGGTGTGAAACGCCATAAAGTTTGTTATAATATTTTTACAAAAAAGTATAAGGATTGAACCTTGCATAAATCCATTAAGGGGTGTTTTTGTATAAAAATTATAGGGAATAAAAGTAAATCTAAGCCTATTAAATGTGTTTAATACCCAGTTAAGTGAAGGATGTAGTGGTTAAAATACTCCATATCAAACCTTGGAAAAGGTTAAGGGCAAAGTAAAATGTATGTGTTATAAGATGGACATATTTGGGGTAAAACTGAGTAAAATTTGTACTCAAATATTACAAAGGAAAAATTTCGTCAATAAACAAGCCAGTATCATAGTATTAAGTCATAGTCTTATTGAATAACACTTAGTACATGAATTTAGTCAACAAGAAAAAAAAAATAATGTGTGTTTTGATGTTCATTACATGTGGTATTAGAGTTGTAGGTTACAACACTAGACATTTATGGATCCTAACTAGAAGTTTTGTTTTTTCATGTATCATACTAAAAAGAAAATTACTACCAAAAAGAAAATTGAGAAATGACTAAAGATATTAAGAGACAGAATTTTGTAGGATCTCCTAAAGGGGGTAGAGAGTATGATTATAAGTAGGGAACGATGAGGGGAGAAAATGGAAACCAAAACAAACACAAATCTGAAATTTTACAAGTAGCTCATAGTCTAAAAGAAAAATTATAGTGTTAAATCTAGACATGAGAAATTGTCTAAGGAAAAAGATGAAAAAGAAGACAGAAATGGGTACATACTCAAGAGGTTAGAGGAAACCAAAGGCAGAATGACATATGAAATAACTCATAAGAAAAGTTTCAAGAGTAATCTCTAGATAGAGTTGAACCATTAATTTCTAGTAAGATTCAAACAACCAAGTTTAGAGATGACTAAGACAAACAAAGTCTGGGAGCAACATTGTGTTTAAGAAAAAAAGAATTGAATCTTGATTACAAGGTGAATTTAAAATGATTAGACCTCTGAATTTTGATGGTGAATCTAAAGAAGATGCAAAAGGTTGGCTTTTGAACATGTCAAAATATTTTGAATTCTATAATTATCCTCGTTAACTGAAAGCGAGTTTGGATACATATCACTTGTCTGGAAAAGAAACTTTATGGTGAGAAGAAAACAAAGCAATAAATTAGAGGGAAAAATTGACTTAGAAATGATTTAAGAATGAATTCAAGAAATATTACTTAACACATAGGTACTGCGATGAGAAAGCTATGGAATTCCATAAATTAAGATTGGTCCAATTAGCAATGGATGAATTTGTGAATAAATTTTTTAGCATGTTGCAGTATGTGTTGTATCTGAATGAAGAAAAGGAAAAAATTCAGAAGTTGATTAGTTGTTTACTCTTTTCGTACAAATATATAATCAAATTTGACAATATGAAAGAAATGGATGAAGCAATAAGAAAAGAAAAAATTTGCTACACCTAGAATAAGCATAAAAGTGATAACTCTAAGAATTGGTTGGCAAAGAAGAATGAAAAATGTAATGGTAGAAATAAAGCATTCAATAAAATTGTGTTTTCTATTACTTATAAAAGTGTTCTGGGGGGGGCGCTTATAGTAGGAATGTGAATCAACAAAGAAATATGAGTCAATCAAGTGGCTGGGTAATAGGAATAGGGATCCAAAAATTTGATGAATCTACAAGGTCACTAATAAAGTGTTGTGGTTATAATGAAAATCATCTGTGGATAAATTTTCTGCAAAATCCTTTGAATAAAAATGAAATAATGAATAATCTACAGGAGGCCTCTACAATAAATGATGTTTGTCATCATATTTGAAGGATTAACGTAGCATTGAATGATAAACATGCATACCATTAATCGACCATGGTGGATATTCAAGGTAAAATATTTGTTAAAATTGTATCTGTGTTAATTGATCCTGGCCTTAGTTTGTGTTATATTTCTCCTTCTACAATTGAAAAATGTGGTCATAAGAAAGAAAAATAGAATAAACCCCGATTAGTGCAATTAGCTACAACAACGAAAACAAGGGTTACTGATATTAACAAAGATTATTCAATATACTTAAATGGATTGCACACTAAACTAAACTTGAATATTTTTCATTTAGGATCATATGAATCCTTATTAGCATGGATTGGCTAGAACAACACAAGGTAATCTGAAATTGTTTAGACTTTTTTGTACATGCATCAATGATGAAAGTATAACCTATATAGTAAAATGGATACTAAGGGCCTTTTCAGGAAGGAAAATATATTCCTTATAGTTAAAAAAATGTTCTCGAAAGGGATGTAAACTGTATGCATTTCAAATTGAAGATCATTCTAAAAGTAATCAAGAACCTTCCATAAAAGATTATCCTATCCTAGAAAAGTATAAAGATGATTTTCCTAAGGAAATCCCAGGACTACCTCCATGAAGGGACATAGATTTCACTATAGATATTATCCCTAGAGAAATCCCAACATCCAAAGCTCCATATGGAATGATTGTTCCATAATTGATGGAACTAAAAATGCAACTAGAAGAGTTGTTAGAAAAAATATATATATTAGACCAAGTGTGTTACCTTAGGGTGCACTGGTCTTATTTTTGAAGAAAAATGATGGAAACTTTAGACTCTACAAATACTACTGATAGCGTAACAAAATGACAATCAAGAAAAGTATCCATTATCCAAGGTTGACAACCTGTTTGATTAGTTCAAAGGAACTATTATCTTTTCAAATATTGACTTAAGATCTATATATCATTAAATCAAAATCAAAGATGAAGGCATTCATAAGACAACTTTTAGGACACGATATGGGAATTATGAGTTCTTCATACTTCCTTTTGGACTCACTAATGCACCAACCACTTTTATGTGTTTGATGAATAATGTACTCAAACCATATTTAGACAAATGTGTTATTTCATTTCTCGATGACATCTTATTATATTTAAATAACAAAGAGGAACATGATCAATATTTGCAAATGTATCCCCAAACACTTAGATAAAATGATTTGTTTGTTAAGCTTAGAAAATGCTTTTTTTATCAAACACGGGTTCATTATTTGGGGCATGTTATATTTGGAATAGGGATTTGGTCTAGATCCAGAGAAGATAAAGGCCATTATGAAATGGTTGAAACCTAAGGATGTCATTGACATTAGGTAATTCATGGGGATTACAAGTTATTATAGGTGGTTGATAAATCGGTTTTCCAAATTAGCTTACCTAATCACTACCCTACAGAAGAAAGGAACTAAATTTGATTGGAATAAAAAATATCAGGGCAATTTTGAAAAATTGAAGAAATTTTTAACTACTACCCCAATTTTAAAGATAGTTGATCCCAACAAAGAATTTGTATTGTGTATTGATGCATGTAAATAAGGTTTGGGGGATGTATTAATGCAAGAAAGTCGTATGGTATACTATAAATCTCAAAAAATTTAAGACCATGAGAAAAATGATGTAATCCATGATCTCGAAATAGAAACTATTATTCATGCCTTGAAAATGTGGAGATACTACCTTATTGGTAGAAGATTTCAGCTGAAAATTGATAATATCAACCTTAGATATCTCTTTTGACTATTCAAGCTTAAATGTTATATAAGATCGGCGGTTTGTTGTGACAGTCCCTATATAATTCCCCTATTATAAACATTTAACCATTTTATTATAATTAAAAAGGTTGAGAAAATGGGACATGGGTTCTAGAGTTTGGTGAGGATGATTGCTTGAGAAGGCTTGGTTGTTATTAATGCCAGTTATGGAAAGATGACTATTGTACCTTAATGGAATGGCTGCAGATTAAATGTAACTAGAAAAAAGGAATGGTTGAGAACCATACTAGATTTCTTGAAAAGACTTCAAGAGAGAGAATTGAAATTAAATGGAAGTATGGTTGTGCTAGCAGACTGACAGAGGTGACAAACCAAAAATGGTGGCTATAGAATTTAGTGGGAGGAATTAATGAGAAAATAATGGCATTTTTGCACAATAGAAGAGGCAAGAATCTCTATGCACCCAGAAAAGACACGACTCCATTCACCCAAAAAGGGTGAGCATCGAAATTGGAAGGCACGAGAAGATAATACTTTAAGAGATTGATGGTGGGAATGAAGGGGTTGTATTCTTCCTAAAATGGAAGAAAATTTTCATTCTGAGAGAGAAAGTTCACTCTATAGTAGTGAAACTGATGAAACCACTATGTGTGGCTTGCTAGCTAAGATCAAAGAAATTATAGAATAGTGGCTTATCTTGAGGATAATGAAACCACTATGAGGGGATTCCTCAAGGGTTGATGAAGTCATTGAATATTTTGTAGATTGATGAACCTACTGGACAGGAGATAGAGACACTCGAGTACATGAGAGTTTGATGAACAACGAAGTGTGGACCTGGGTTGGTAACAATGGTGCTTTCACTCTCTAATGGACTACTTGGATGGGGGATCTCCACACTCTCATGGCATCTTGTTTGCAGATGAAACGTCCCAATATTTGAAAGAAATTTCCTCTTGGTATTGATTTGTAAGAATTTATGCTAGAAATAACTTCAGAGTTAAGGTTGACTAAGATAACAACCTCTATGTTGTAACAGTTGGGAGTTGTTGAGAATCCCAAGGAAATGGATTATTATCCCTTGTATTTGACTCCTGGTTTAGCTGGTGAGAAAAGGTGGTCCAACCTTTTGAGATCTTTTTCTAGTTGTAGTGTTAATTTTACCCTTATAGGCACTCCTCCTCAAGCTTTAGAATATGGCTCGGGGGTGACAACTACTAGTAAAAGTGCTTTTACCTTGTATAAGTTTGGGTGCATAGTTGAAGTATTGATCTAAGTTTCTAGTGTATTTGGTTGTATAAGATAACATTTACTTGTATTTTTTATATTTGAAAGTGGGAAAATGTGAGAGGGGTTGTTACAGATTCATATTAGAGCTTCCAAGTTCAAACACTTGGACTATAGGGGTAGAATGTGGTTGTCATGCATGCATGTTAGTTGTCTATGAGTTGTTATGCATGCATTATCATGGTCATTGTCTCATTTTGTGTCATCATCATGATGATATGTTGGTTGAGATACAGTGGGAGAAGCAGATTATCAAAGCGAGTTTGTAACACTAGACCTCGGAGTAAGATCGGAACGTCATGCAGGTTTGGATGTTGGACATGCACATATGTTGGTTTATGGTTTTTATATGCATTGTGGTTATGTACATGCATATCATTCTATTTTTGTTATGGATACATGCACGATAAATGTTAGTTAATCAGTGCAGTTATATGTACGTGCACCATATAGTCATGAATGATAGTAACTTCTTGTTATTTTAATTGTGATCATACACATGATGATTATGGCCATTGCAGTCAAGATATTGATTTTATACGTATCGTGCTAATTTGGATCGGCCTGTGCAGATGGTTATGGTTACGATATTCAGGTATGAGTCTATATATTTGTGATATTGTGTCGTACTAATCTAGAATTGATTTGTGCAGATGTAATAGCCTACCCTGAGATACATTGAGGTATGAGTTTGATTATGTTGTCTGTTTGGTTTTATGACATGGTACATTTACAAGTTGTTTGAATGTTTGATTAATTGCATGAAATGAGTATGTGTCTGTAAGATTACATGAAGGAATGATCTTGTTTTGAGACAGTTGTACTAACATGATATGTGTTGAGATAGATGATATGTACTTGAGTGTAAGTGAGTGCTAGTTGTAGTCGTATGACTAATGACTATGAGTTGACTGTTGATTATGACCTATCCATTAGTCTTGGTAAAGCTTGATTTCAAATTAATAGACATGATGCCTTGATCTTTGGAACATGTGACTGACATATGTGAATAGTTGCAGGGAACATGCTTGGTATTAGCATGAAAAGGTAACAATTATTTATTTATATAACTAATAGTTGGGTGATGTGATAACATATAATAAGTCTCAATTGCAGTAAGGAAAAAGGTAAAAGAAAGTAATTGGGTGAGAATTACTTTGGCTATGTTTGGAAAACACAATTCCAAAAAAATGAGTGCTTACATATAGGAAGTCTTCTTAACCTTGATTTTGTTTGACATTATGTCGATATGTGCTATATTAATGAACATGTATTTGACATTTATAACAACTAGTTTCCAGTTATGGTCGAATCTGTTAAGGAATTGGAATTCCTTGAGAAATGATATGTGTACATGTTAAGTTACATGCCAGTGTGTTGGGTACAACAAGGTAAGATAACTAGTATATTGTTATATTTATTTATACACTGACAATTGTGTGTTTATGGAAGTATGATGGAGGTATCGCATGGCAAAAAATACTACCATGAAATATTCAAGAAGCCTTGGGTTGAGATTTCCCTAGGAAGCATTGAAAACCCATGGGGTTGATTCATGGTGTCTATTGAGATTCACGTGCCTTCGGTGTCTTGTGATTTTTTTGCACTTGATTGGTGGTTTTGATTGTGTCTAATGCATGGCCATGCCACTTTGTTTGTGTTGTCATATTGCTATTGGTTTTTCATGGTTTTCCCCTTGTTTGTTTCTTGTTCTTGCCTTTTATGTTTTGAGGGTCTTGGGAATTGGTTTGGAAAGAGGAAAGTTAATGGAGCTCGAGGAGTGTTGAATGAAACCCGAAAGGTAATGTAAGACTTAGATGGAGATCAATGCATGTATAAGGGCAGGTGAAGGTAAGAATATCATAACCAATTGAAATAGTTGGGTCCATTAAGATAAATAGATGGTGGCAGGACAATAATGAGAAAGGTAACATGAAAGGTAAAGTAAATGGATTTGAGGCATCATATGACTTGGTGATGCAGGAAAAAACTACCTAAAGGAAATTTCCATGGTTTTCAGTATAACATTACTGTGAACTTGTGGGTTATGGCCCACCTATACAAATCAGAAGCGTTTACATTGGTGGGTTTTAACAAAAACTCGACCAATCACCAAGCAGTGATATAACACATAATTCACAAACAAATGCCAGTCCCACCTAAATGCACAAAACCAGACTCAAAATAAAATAAACTTGTGTCCATACACTTCTCAGGTCCGCTTAGCAATTGAACAAAAATTGAACAGCAATCGGTCCCATGTTGACTTCCCATGTTGACTTTCCCTTTTTTGCACAAGTGCTTCACTCTACGTTGTTGATCTTACCATTCAATCTGACGGTCGTTTATCCACCCGATCAACAAACCCAATTTCCATCCTCCACCATTTGATCAAGGCACACTTTATCTAACAGTCACTAGCGATATCGCACGAGAAACTTACGCAACACTTAACCACCCTTACAGAGCTTATAAGGATTATATATCCTTAATCTATAAAAGTTTTGGTTTGTTCTCAGATTAACATCTGATCATTTTATGGCCCGATATCTATTGGATATATGAGGTCATTAGATCTACGACCTGCGGGTCTTCAACCAGCACATGGATTAAACGTAGCTTGACCTCCATAGTTGACTAACGTCAGCATTTGAAAATGAGATCGATGGCTAGGAATTAGCGCGGGCCTTCAACCACGATCAAAACATCCATACACTCTTATTCCCGCAGTCTATTCCTCCACGATTAATATCTCGTGCCTTTCTGCTCTTGACACGATGACTTTGACAACACTATTCTCCAAGCACATTTCCCATGACATCAAATTTAGCATTCGATTTCCTTCCTTTGACCCTGTTATGATCTAAGTTATGAAACTAAGGATCCCAACACGAAATTTTGGATAACTTCTAACATTGTTCTATATTCCTTCAACTTACAGCTCCAATCCAATCCTTAGTTACACATTTCACCTTGGCTTGTTTCACTTCGGCTCCAATTCCTCAGGAACCAGACTTCCATGATAAATATTCATGCCGGTTTATAGCATTCCACTCCACACACGTAGATCTTCCCTTATGTTGTTTCAGCAAATTATAACACAATTTCTTCTTTCCTTTGGCTTATTTATCAGTGTATCTACACCCTCCATAATCACGCGATTATCTTCGAAGTACTAGAACATTTCACTGTGATCATAATTTAATCTCCACTTGGCCATATTTTCTCTTCTTATCTGTGCTTAGGTCCTATATCAATTCTCCTTGAATTCATAAAGGAATTATTCTTGGCTTTTCTGTCTTTGGTTCCTTTTTTCTGCATGACTCTTCTCTTTATTTCGCCTTTGGATTCTGCACCTGCAACCTATGTTACACAGAATAAATCAAGATCATGTGCAATCAATATCTCAATTACTCAATACACACATAAACTTAGAATCGAGTTGTTTGTATTAATAAACAAGTATTTACATAAGAGTCTCTATCTCTCTGTCCTAATATTCTAATCAGTGGCCTTTGTTTTCCTACCTTTCATAGGCTTACAATCAAACCTCTAACTCACAATCTCTAGCTACTAACTTGACTTGACTAACTCTTTCTCTACCTTTTTGGCTTACATTTATACAAAATTATTCTACAACCAATTCCTGGTTTAGATCCTCAATCTTCTCAACTAAATCCTAATAATCCTCTAAGTCCTCAATTAGCTCCTAAAATATCTTCTTTATCCTTTGAGGATCTCAACTTTCAACTAATCCAAAGGATCCTACATAAATCATGAACTACTTTCTAAGATTTACAATATCTTAATCCATACTAATTACTCATCATCACTCATGTTCTCCTACATTCGAGAACATTTACAAATATCCTCACAATATTTAACTAACTCCTATTCTAAATGTCTCACCTAAATCACTCAAAATATCTTAAATTACATGAATTAAATACTTCGGAAAACCACTCTTTTTGAAAACACAAGACCACCTAGATTCTACTAAATGTACACATTTTCGGAACCATGATGCTCCTGCATCAGACTCCCAAAGTAGAAATAATCATGATCTCTAGATCATGTGATTCTAATCTTTGTCCTCCTAGATCCCAGATTTTGTTTTGTAATTTATCTTTGCTATTTATTTTCCTTTCAGTTGTTCTGTTGTCGTTGTTGACTGTTGTTGTTTTCCAGGTTTCCACACCTTATGTTGCAATGCTCCACTTTCCATGCTTTCATAGTCTATTGCTATCTTCCTCTTGTTGTTGCTTCTTTCCTTTCTTGTTGTTGTCTTATTTTGAGACACTTTCATTATTATCCTTCTTATCAATTCAATCTCTCTATCTAGTGTATCTTCTGGCTGCTGATTGCCTTCAACCCTTGATTGCTGAATTTTCATTTTTACTGCCACCCTTACATTCTTACCCTCTTGTTCACTATTGTCTTGCACCTTTTTAGTTGTTGCGACATTGTCTTCCAAAACGATTTTCTTGTTCCATTCATTGCAACTGATAACTTATTCTTGACTGTCATTTATGACAATTTCTTTGTCATCCTTCATCAACAATTTACTTTGGATATTTATCCCTGTTACTCTAGATTTTTCCTTTGAAGATCTAACTTTCTATATAACTCAATAATTTTAATTGGAATAGAATTTGGAAATTTTACACAATTTTCAATGCTTTCATTTGTTGTTGACCAATCATCGAATGCTAAATCTAACTCATCATGCTTAAGTATCCCAAATTCATTAGGCATAGTAATTACCTTTTCTTCATCTTCATGTCTTAACTCATATCTTCTATTCCAATCTTTACTGTTACCAACTCCAATATTCAGCTGCATATTTCCATGAGACCTTTATGTCTCCTTTCGTTTATGAGATCTTGCTATCTTAGTCTTAATCTGAATAGATTTCAGATTCTTCTCCTTCTTCTTAACAAACTCTAAAGTTTGTTCATCACCCTGTGCTGTAACTGCAATCATACAAAAACCATTAATTTTCAAAATACAAGACCTTATGGTCTCATTTGATGCTTCAACAATCAAGTCTTCTAGCTTCTCTGAATCATTCATATGATTCAACTCCTCTGTCTCTTCATTACTTTCAAAAAGTAATGGTCCATGTTTTGGTTCACATACCAAAAATTCAACACCTTCTCCAACATTTTCCTTTTGTTGTAGCTCAACTCTTTCGAGCTTCTCTGTCTCCAATTTGACATTTATAATTTGTTCAAGTTCCCTCAACTCCTTTATTAATTGTACAATTTCTTGTTGGTTCCTCTTCTCTTGTAGCCTTTTCCACTTCACTTTCTTTCTCATGACATAACCATATCGCCATTTCCTTTCCCTGGCTGATATGCTTGAAACTTTTTCCTTTCCGATAGTATGTACTTGAAACTTTATCGAGAATAACTTTATAGAATATCGCATCCACTGAGAGCTTTCCATATCGCAATCACAACACAAAAGGGGCAAAATCCTTATTACATGGCGATTTTCTATTAAATGGATTTGGAAAACCCTTTAAGTCTGTTATATCATATATCACATCCGATGGGGGTGTTTACCATAGACCCGGACTCGAAGCTTTTCAAATCCAATTTAATAATCCTGGCGGGTCCAAAAAAGGGGTCGTGTATTGCAATCGCAACTAGGAGAAGGACCATGTAAGGGGAGGGACTTAAAGTTAGAGCGATCACTAATTGTGGGGGAAATCTGCATGGACTTCATCAACGAGTGGGACTTATTGGTTGTAGGACTGTTATCACAATCGAGGGCCCAGGGCTGGGACTTATCGTAGTTGGGGGGCTGGGACTCATATTCGGGGGCATGTTGTGATATCGGTGGGAGAAATTTATCGGCGGGGATTTCATCAGTGAAGGGGATTGATTTTGGGATGGGGAACCAATTGTGGGATGCAGAATGCGAGATATCGCAATCGCAAGCGAGAAGGGGTGAGGAGTGTTATTTCATTATGGATGTAATATGTGTCGATTGCGGGCTCAAACCTTTAAAGGGATTTAAATATAGTTTAAATGTATAAAAATGGAAATGAATTTAAAGGAATATACAAAGGGACTTTGGGATAAGGCTATAGTTTGGGAATTAATATGAAATATGAGTGTTTCCAAGGGAAAAATGTGTTTTGAATTAGGATTTAAATATTTTCTCAAGGAAAAAGGGGTTTTAGATGGAATGAGAGGATTTATGAGGAAAGTTTGAGGGGGTATATGGAGTATGAATGAAGATGTTGAAACAAGATGAAATCTCCTTGAACACATTTTTTCCCCTAATTACTACTCCCATAATGATTAATCATAAGTGATGTTATGGTACTTTTGACTATTTTGATGACTTGTTGATGATATCAAATGCAGTATGAAACCGACCATTAAATGAGACTGAGATGGTGATTAAGACATTTACTGATGACTCATTATAATGAACGATAACACGGCCAAAATGGCATTCGACCATGAAATGGAGGGAGTAGTGATGACCTAGGATTGACCAATAATCAAATTTTATTTGAAAATATAACAATTCGACCTAATAACCCTATCAACAACATTGAACGAGTACATTTGATCATTGGTGACCGGTAGGATTAACAGACACTAACAGATACTAAAAACCAAGTGTAAGTGGTTGTGCATAAAAAGATTGGTACAACAAGAAAAGAGTAGCTGGTAAGAACTCTCAGACACTTGAGACAACAAGCTATAATGTTGGAAGAAAAGGAAGAGGAGGGGGAATTCCCTCAAGACCCACTGGTAAGGATCGAAGGATACTTCCTGGGAGAAATTGGGGGCGCAATACAAGTTCAAAATGATTCCATGAAATCTTGAAGAAGGCTCAGGTTGAGTTTTTATTCATAAACCATTGGAAACACTAAAACTCGTGGGGATTGAGTTGTTAAGGTTGTTGAATATTTCATGTTTTGTGTTCCTCTATTGATTTTATGTTTTATTTTCCATTTTGACTATTGATTTGTGCATGGACATGTTACGTTTTATATGGTTTGTATTGTTGTCATGAACTTTTGGGATTCTTCATTTTTATTTTATTCTTTCCTTCTATGCCTTAGGGAAGAGTCTTTGAAAATTTTTTGGGTTTGGAAGGAAGGGGATATTAGAGATCTGGGGAAGAGTTGTATGGAAACCAATGAGAAAAGTAAAGATCTGGATGAAGCCCAATACATAAATGAAGGGTAATTGAAGGTAGGAAGAAAGCGTACGACAGTCAAGTAGTTTGGTTGGGTCCATAGGAATCAGTGGACATTGATAGAACAACCATGGTAATGGTGTAAAAGGGGATGTTCCTAAATTTATAAATAAATAGTAAATAAAATAAAAGCTATAAATATATGTGCAAAGGCATTCTTGCATTTAGATGTAGTAAAGGAACAATGATGTTGAATTTTATGACATGAGTTTGGGTGGACAACCATCATAGTAGCAAGAGAAGCAAGTTATCCTTAAAAATATGACTACGTGGGTGGCATGAATTGCAATTTCCATGTTTAGGTAACTTGATAAGGATACACAATGGGTTTTAGGAAACTTAGAATAGCTAAATGGGTTAGTTTACTCCATTGAAAAATGGACAATGATATGGTAGCCATGAGAATGGTGCAAAGGGTGTTCTCTCAACATTTACCTTATTGACATATGTAGACATATGTTAGGTCCATGAACATTATAGCAAATAAATGGTTGTATGAAACACTAATGTAATTGATAGGTTATTATCAAGGATAATTCTCATGAAAGAATGAATGATATTGTTTCTAAGTCATATTACAGGGACTTTCTTCATGGAGAAATTGACTCATGAGTGTATGTTACTTTAATTGCAACTTTTCTTCCTATTAATATCATGTGAGGTCTTATGATACAATGCAAGAAGGACAAATAATTACCTAGTTGAGGAAATAAAGGTTGATGAAAAGAAGAATAATAGTAGCCTGAAGCTATAAAAGTGTGCAACAACACTAGATATTTAAGGTAGGCATCACTCTAAGAAAAGACAAAGTGATTAAGCTAGATTAGGTGAAATAAAAGCACCATAAAATACAAAAGAGCCACCGAAAGGTGGATGGTCGAATCAATTTCATCCTTTGAGTTGATGGGAAAAGAAACTTCATATGTGAAATGTATTGTACATAGATATGTATATAAATCTCCAAATAGTTATATGCTTGGTTTAAAGCATGTTTTTCCATTTGTGTTCAAGTATAGAACACTAAGGACAATGTTCCTCCAAGGGGGTGGGGTTTATGATAGCCCTTGGCTAATTCCCCTATTGTAAACATTTAACCATTTTATTATAATTAAAAATGTTGAGCGTAAATGGGACACATATTCCATAGTTTGGGGAGGGAGATTTCTTAAGAAGGCTTAGTTGTTATTAATGCCATTTATGGATAATTGATTTTTGTGCCTTAATGAATTGATTGCACATTAAAGACAACTAGAAAAATGAATGGTTGAGAACCATACTAACTATCTAGAAAAATCTGTAGGAGATAGAATTGAAATTAAATGGAAGTACAATTATGCTAGTAGATTGATAGGGAAAAGGAAGAGGGCGCACCTACACAACCAAAAATGGTGTATATAACATTTAGTTGGAGGAATTAATGAGAAAAGAATGGCCTCGGGGAAAAATGGAAGAGTAAAGCATCTCTATGCACCTAAAAAATCCACAACTCCATGCACCCAAAAAGTATGAGCATCGGAATTGGAAGTCATGAGGAGATAATTATTTAAGAGATCAATGGTGAGAATGAAGGGGTTCTATTTTTCCTATCTTGGAAGAAAAATTTCGTTCTTAGAGAGAGAGTTCGCTCTATAGTAGCGCAACTAATGAAACCACTGTGTGTGGCTTGTTGTCTAAGATAAACTAATTTATGGAGAAATGAATTTCCTTGAGGTTGATGAAATCACTATGAGTGGCTCTCTCAAGGTTTAATGAACCCATTTAGAAGTTTTCTTATTGACAAACCTACTAGCCAAGGAGATAAAGACACCTGGGTACTATAGAGTCTGATGAACCAACAGGTGTGGCCCTAGGTTGGGAACCCTGGTGCTTGCACTCTCTAATGAAATATATGGATGGGTGATCTCCACATTATCATGGTATATTTTCTACTGATGAACCTTCCCAAAATTTGAAAGAACTCTCCTCATGGTATTGAGTTGTAAGTATTTATGCTAGAAACAACTTTAGAGTTAAGGTTGAATGAGATAACAACATCTATGTTGTAACAACTGGGAGTTGTTGAGAATCCCAAGGAAGTGGATTCTTATCCCTTGTATTTGACTCTTGGTTTAGCTAGTGGGTAAAGGTATTGTAGCCTTTCGAGACATTGTTCTAGTTGTAGTGTTAATTTTACCCCTCTAAGCACTTCTTTGCAAGCTCTGGAATCTAGATCGAGGGTGATAACCACAAATAAAAGTGGTTGTAGATTTTCTAATGTTGGGTGGAGATTCAAAGTCCCGATCTTAGTTTCTATTATATTTGGCTATATAAGATAAGTAATTACTTATTATTTTTATATTTGAATGATATGTACAAGTTTATTATACTATTTTCATACTTGTGTTGTTAACGAGGAATGTGTTTCTTGTGTGGAAGAGGGATTGGTTCCCTGTAAAAATTTATGACAAATAGTTGAGTCCCTGTATATGCTTGATAATTGAATCTCAATCATGAGGAGATGGTGAATATCTATGTTTATTTCCCTAAATGGATGAATATGTTTGTTAGCATGTATTGTTGTAAATTTTATTCTTTGATATGTGTATGTGAGTTGTGTTGCATGGGAAATATTGCATGATTATGTTGTGGTTGGGAAGTTGGACTGGATTTCCCATGATTTAGAGAAGTGCAGTTAGAACCACGTTCTCGGTGTGTTTCATGAGAAAGTTAATGCCCTGAGTTCTACATTCATACTAGTAAATTTTTGGAGTAGGATCTCTAAGTATTTCAATGAAGTTTAGTTGATGTTTGAATGTGTTGTTTCATGGCTTCCATGGCCATAATATGCTGAAAAGGAAATTGAAACATCTTGGATCTTCATCAACAATTTAATTTAAGGTAATTTAGTCTTCAAAAGACATTCAAATCAAGAAGGCTTTGACTTGGGTTGATCTTTAATAAGTAGTCGAGTCATGAAGGATTCAGCCAAGAACACATATTTCATTAAAATTGGAAATAAAAAATTACAAGGACATCATTGGAATTAATATTTTTGGTTATTTTGAAATTCTAGATCCACTATTTTAATTCCAAATTTAATGAAATATGTGTTCAAGGTAAAATTCACATGAAAGTTGAAAAGTTTCTAAGTGAAAAATGATTTCATAACAGTTGAAATCCACATGTGGGACATGCTAGATTGGTTAAAAGGAGAAAGTGAGGATGATTTTGAGCTTGACCAATGAGGTGCAGGCGAAGTATTTGGGTGGGGCTCTAGTCAGGAGTCGGGATAGTCAACCTGAAAGCCACCATTCACATGGATTTGCACCTAATTATTAATTGTGGCCAAGTAGGTCAGGATTACCTCTAGTTTGAGGATCAACATAGTCATCCAGGTCAGGCTGGTCAAGCCTTGGAAGAAATTTAGAATCATCATGTAGTTGGGGTAGTGGACCAGGAGTCGAGACTAGGGCTTAAACCCTAGGCAAGGTAGAAACCAATGACTACGATGGATTTGTAATTAGATAGTTCTAGTGGAATGTGGATACCCCCATTATCACATTAGCAGGAAGGGTGGGTTGCACTTGAGAGTCAGTATTAGATTCATGTAGGGAATGAGGAATATTGGATGCTAGTCGTGGAACTTTGTTTTGGAACCAAGAACGTGGGCCCCCCTATGATGTGGAAAAAGGGGGGTATACATTTGCTTTCGATTATTGATCTCCTTATGAATCAAGAATTGTCATATAGATGCGCTGGAACACTATGTTGACACATGAAAAAATCATAGTTGCAAGGGGTCATACCCTTAGTGGGACCTAGGGAAACGTGGAACATGATGATGTGCCCTCGTGGTAGCACATGTGGCACCCAGATTCATCCATTTGGTAGGTCCAAATGGACTAAATACAGGTGACATTTAGCACTTCGAAAGGATTCCACATGGATGGTATGGCATCAAAAAATGTGTTGTTTCCCCAAGAACACCCCTTTATTTTTTAAAGAAAAATGAAGGGTCCCTCATATAAAAGTTTTAAAGGATCACTTTTCTTTGCCTTTGGATTACTATTTTTAGTGATTTTTGGTTTACTTATTTTGACATTTCTGATATTTCCATCATTTCGCCTCATTGAGATGCTTCCAACGATATTAAATTTGCCAAATTTTGGCTCCCGGATCAAAACTTATGGTTCTTTGAAATTTTAGGTTTTTTACTTCTTTTTTTTAGATAGCATGGCAAAGGCATCCTATGTGGCATGCCACATGGAAATATTGTTGTTTTTCCTGTATATTTAATTCTATATTTATTTTTAAATATTTTTAATTCACCAAACTTAGAGGTCGGGATGATTTATTGATTTGTTTTCACTACCGACCTACTGAATTTCTACATTAATTAATTTAATTTAATTTAATTTATAACTACTAGTAAACCTCTTGGAGTCTACATCCTATCCTCCTCTCCATAAACTGGGTCGCAAAAAAGTGGATTTGAACCTTGGAAACTCAGAGTTCGGGATGATTTATTGATTTTTTTCACTACCAACCTACTGGATTTCTACATTAATTAATTTAATTTAATTCATAATTAATAGTAAACCTTTTGGAGTCTACATCCTATCCTCCTATCCATAAACTAGGTCGCAAACAGGTGGATTTAAACCTTGGATCACCAACTCAGTTTTCACATGTTTCACATTACTTCAATCAAAGTTTCACATTACTTCAATGGTAGCTGCCCCTCGAGACTTAACTTATTAATTCTTATATTATTTTATTAATTTTCTTATTTTCCTCCCAACCTCATGGCTTATACATTTATTTCATTTCATTTTATTTTTTATTGGGAGAGAAATGTAGTTTTATTAAATTTCATATCTCTTGACCTTCGTGTGACTCAATTCCATGTTGATTGGAAACTTTAAGTTTAATTCGAAGTCACAAACTAATTACTCAGGCCTTCCTCCTTTCCTTACTTCTCATTGCACACAAATAACATTGGACTCAATACATTATATAAACAATGAAAAAGGAAAGTTTCCCATGCATGTTGGATATTTGTTTTTGACTTTACCCATTCGACAAATTGCACATAAGTTGCTACAGGACTTTGGCTTCCGGAGGAAATACTTTGAGCTATAGGGAACAAAATCAAACCCAAAATAGTTTGTTGGAAAGAGGAAATGAAGGATAACAATCTAGATCATTTATTCAATCTAAACCTCCCAAAAAATTAGCAGAAAAAAAAAAAGGATACATTTTTTTGACTAAGTCTAATTTTCTAGGTTATTTTTGGAAATGGAACTTGATGGAAAAGCATTTTGTTGCTTTGATCTCATCAATATATTATCTATCTATCAAAACTACAAAAACAGAAAATTATTTGGTTCATATTTTGGAATTTGTTGCTAATTTACAGGAATCAAGTTTTCTTTGAATGATTAGTTTTGATTATTTTAGATTGTGGTTTTGCTTTAAATTTTTAATGGAAATGATAATTTTGTGAATATTTTTTTGCAGATTTTTTAGAAGGTTGTTACCACTTGGAGCTTCAGGATTTATGGATTGAGATTGCATATGGGAAAAAATGATTATTCAAATTCCAAGCACTCAAAAAAACAAGTTTTCGTGGAGTTGTCAAGAAACAAACTCTATTTTTAAATTAAACTCTGCGATTATAAATAGTCTGTCTATAGAAGAGTTTAGAGGAGTTTGAACCAAAGCAAGAAGGAACATATATTATTGTGTGATCTTTGTTCTTAAATCACAGGCCCAAGATGGTTGGAAATTTGTACTTTAAGACTCTGGTTTTGTAACCAGACTTTTTTACAGTCAATTTTTGAAGACCAATAAGGCATCGATGTTTATTGAATCTCGTGATTTGAATACTATATGATATTTTAATTCTTTTAGATTCTTTCATGGTATTTTCCTCTATCATGTTTTTCTATATAATGATACCTATTGAATGTTGGAATGTGCTTTTGTCCTTTCTTTTGAAATGATAAAGTATATGCAATGTTGAATTATTTTATTAACTCAAATTTATTATTTGTTTAGTTTGAGTAAATTGACATTCATTTATGATATTCAAAAAGCTAGTTTATCAATCTTGCTCTCGTTATCAAGATGGATTTATTTGTTCTCATTTAGATAAATTTTATTACATGCAAATAAACATAAAAAACATAAAAATATAATCATTTTTTCATAATTTCTTTAATACAGAGCTCATAAATCAATTTAAGTGGTTGATTGAACTCACATTCTAGTCAGGGTTATCACTAATTTAAACATCTGCAATTTTTTCTCAAAGTGTTGCATTTGGGTGATTTCCCCATCTCCTGTTGTTCAAATTTTTCACGCAGACCCACTCATATACAATAATTTGTATATCATTTTATATTTACTTGTAAGTATTTAGGATGATTATATTAGATTAATTTTATTTTTAATTAGTTTTATGTATATATTTTTATATTACATTATTATAGGAAACAGGACCTCTATTCTAGAGATTATATAACCACACCAATTGAATAGGGGCCTAACTAGGGGCCCTGATCCGGCCAATACTCACTTGTTGCAGAAGAAATTTTTCTTCTTGTCAACAAGATGTCACCCTAGTGAAATAGATTGATGACTTTAACCCAACATTTTCTAATTGCACCAGCACTGGAAATATCGAGATTTATGCCCTGGGATGGAAGAATTTATCATCAATTAAACTCTCGGGATTTTATCCTCGGGAGTACGTGGCGCATGGTCCTAGTAGATTGGTGTTTGACGCCATATAGATATATATGTATATATATATACATACATACATAGATATATTATATATATATATATATATATATATATATATATATATATATATATATATATATATATAATATATATATATATATATATATATATATAATATATATATATATATATATATATATATATATATATATATATATATATATATATATATATATATAATATATATAGTGTATGTATGTATGTATGTATGTATGTATGTATGTATGTATGTATGTATGTATGTATGTATATGTATAGGGGTACAAGGGGACTCCAAATCACCTTGGCATTTTATATGGAGGCACTAGGGAACACTCCCATGATTTTATCCTTGGGATGGAGATCGTGTATGATGAATTGGTATAGGCCATAGTGTAAACTGCTGACATAAATGCCACACGAACCTAGGAAGGGTGACATGGATGGCTTTGATTTGTATAACCACGTGAGTGCCACATGGTAGGTTACGAGAACATGGCATAGACTAATAATATAATCTTTAGTTGGCCATAAATTTTGATTCAGGAGCCAAATTGAGACAAATTTTATATTGTTGGAAAGGTATCAATGAGGCGAACACAATGGAAATATTTGTTTTGGGTTTGGAAGAGTACGAAAAAAAGAATTATACCTCGTTTCAATAACAATACCTTAGAGGTCAGGCCATCATAGTAACAACCTCCTTACATCCTTAGTGAGGTCTATGGGTGGTAAAGGGGTATGTTACAATGACATATTTTAGTGAGTATGATTTGGAAATAAAACACACTAAGGGAAAAGAAAATAAAATAGAAAATTATCTTAAGAGGAAGTTGTTACTCTTTCAAGTAGTCAACAAACAAATTTGACCAAAAAAATGAGGATAGTTGCAAAATTTGATGAGAAATATGTTAAAATCAAAGGAAAAAAATTCAAAAAATCAGTCATCAAGATGATCAAGAAAATGATTTTTTAGTTAATGAATAGTGTTTGTTGATGTATAGAAATAGAATTTATATAACCAAAGGTCAAAACATAAATTTTTTTATCTTTGACGATTTATATAAGAAACTTGCAACTGCACATCCTAGCTATCAAAAACCAATAACCATGTTAAGAAAGGACTTATATTTTCCTAATGTGAAGTGAGAAACAACATAATATGTAGAAAAATGTTTAGAATGTTAGCAGGTTAAATTTTCCCATCAACATCTGACTAGATTATTACAACCTTTACCCATTCTAGAGTGGAAATGGGAGGTAAAATCCACGGATTTTATCACTGGTTTGCCAAAAACCAAAAAGAAACATGACTCCATAATGGTTTTAGTGGAAAAAATAAGTAAGGAAACACATTTCATTATTTTAAAGTCTACTTTCAAAGGCTGTAATATACCAGAGATATTCATTGCAAAATTTTCCATAAATTGCAACAACTGGAAATTTATTCTTCTATTTGATTAATTGTGCAATTTATTTTCCATGGAAAACAGAAAACAAATCACACTATAATTCTTCACAAATAAAAATGTCATGGAAATAAAATGCAGGAACTGAGTAATATAGATCACACACACATAAAAAATTGACAGTTATTTTTGGATAAATGTCCTCAGATAAAAACACAACATGGGAAAGCCAATGCAACAGATGAGGGTTTTATTATTATAGCAAACAACAAATATGAGTACAAACTATTGATGCCAAAACTGGCAATCCACAACAAGATAATTTGGAAAATTTATTAGAGATATTTTTTCTCTCTCCTCAAGCAATCTCAACACGATTTAGTTTTAGAAATTGGCTCTTCTAGAACCCCTGCATAGGCCTCCACACTGCCTCTACACAACATCTAACTCGCACTCCTAAAAAAAGGCCTCTAATTAAGTTGTTGTGTTTGTTGCTGACCCTAGAAGTAATTATATGGCCCCCTAGAAAACTTTCCTGGCCTCTAGAATTTGAATCAACCTCCTTCTTGACAAAAAGCTACCTCCGAAGTCCTTGCACAACCTCCTAAGGAATAACTCGGCCTCCTGCTGCTAACTCTTCAGAATTGGAAATTTCCTTTAGATATGTTCTCTACTCCCTCTTACTCTCATGTCTCTTCTGGCTTGAAATATTATTCCTTGCTATTGTTGGATAACTCGATTTTCCAAGGGACTCGCTCTTCTTGCGTGTCTCACTCCAGCCCCATTTACCTCCTCTTATAATCTATCATCTGTGAATCAACAACCATGATTAAATCCTCATCAATGACTAAGATAATCTCTAAGTCAATCCATCTAAGTTTATAGAGAAATCTCACTTTTCTCAATTAATTCATGTTAATTAATCAATTTTCCTAAGTTATACTTAGGAAGTATTTAATTACTGACTAATCAACTTAATTGAGGCATCTCTAGGTATTTTCTTTTCAAACGTTTCTACGTTTTTTAGAACTTTTGTTTCTAAGTTTCTCTAACCAGAACACCTATTTGATGCCACCCAACCATTAAAAAATAACACTCCCTCTTAACGAGGAAGGTATTTTATATAATCTCATAACATCCTTTGATACATGTTGTTGATGTCTGACAACTATGAAAAGCTATCACTGCCCACCTAGCCACTACAAAAGTCTAATTCATCAAGAACTCTAAGCTAAACCATCCTTCATCTATGTTGCTAATATTGCACTCTACCACCTGTACTATTTCCAACTATGTAGTGTGCTGCAAATGATCTCATGTTGTTTTTTCCGAAACTACTACAACTGAGAAATAAAATTTGAATCAATTGTGCCATTGGAGAGGCTCTATATCTTAATTTTGAGTCTTTGAATGCTACTAGCCTCTACAATGCCCACTAAGTAATTGTTTGTGCTGCAACTATTCTGCGCCCCTCAGCATTTGACTACAACTAGTACTGCAACTCTCCCTAAAGGTATGATTGTGCCATCCGAAACATTGGTCCATCTGCTACTGAATATTGTGGGCCCCTATTGCAAGGGTATCAATCCAAGAGGAAACACCTATTTTTGGTGGAATTATATGCATTTTAATTCCAACATTTAATTATCGAATTAGAGCCTATTCTAGCCTATGCTAACAACTAACACTAGAAAGAACTAATCACTAAGGATTATCACTCGTCACTGGACTATGGAACTCTAATGCTTATCAGGTTCCGAACCACAATCTTTCATTACTGACAGACAATGTTCATGTGGTTTTATTTTGTGTAGCTTATTAGGTCTTAATACTTCATTGATTTTAATCCTATAGTGATTCATACAAAAACTTATTAAACATGATATATAAAAGTAAATTGCACAAAGGTAAATGTCAGAAACTATAATAAAAAGAATGTGAGGAAAATAAAAAACACAAGGAAATAAACTACAACAAATGCATTAATAAACTATAAAAAATAAACACTAAGTAGGCTTAGAGTCATAATGATATATTGTAGGTTCTTATTTGTTGTAGGATTGTTTTAGCAGATGGCTTCACAGCTCTTAATCAATTAAATAATCCTAAGTTGCAAACTGTAGATGATTCAATATTTAGATGTAGATTCTAGTTTCTGGTACTAAATTAAGTACCAAAATTATAGTTCTGGTTTTGGTACCGAATTAAGCACCGAAATTATAGTTCTAGTTCAGGTACCAAATTAAGTATCGAAAATATGGAAATTAAAATTCAAAATAATGAAATATATTGAGAAATAAACTTCAATATCTCTTATCTCTTAAGCCTAGAAAATCAATTTGAATTTGATCATATGCATTCTACTTAACATATTTGAAAATAGAGAAATAAATATAATACTATGTAAAATAAAAATATAATGAAAAAATAAAAAGAAACATCAAATAAAATCTACAATCAATAAAAAACTAAATAGTACCCTGCATTGTGAATAAAAAAACAAGCTTGTTACCTAAGTGGAGGGGCCATTCCCAACCTAGCAACGTGCCCAAAAACCAATTCAAATCAGCAATATGCTCAAACTTCAATAATTAATTTTAATTGCAATAATTTCTCTTCTCCTTACAAATGGAGGTTCAAGTTTATGGCAAAATATCAACTCAAAATAATGACAAATTAGTCCTTGCATCCTCCCCTCCAGCCTACTACCAGAGCCATCCTTGTTTATAATGCATAAGATGGAGGAAGTGATAATATTTACTCTAATATAACTCTCGCTTCCATGCTATAATTAAAATAAAATAAAAATATTACTATGATTTAAGATCATATTGAATCATTTGTTGGGAATGGAGACAATGCCACCTGGAATTAGTTTGACTTTATTCTGAATTTAGATGTAATTGCAAATATAGACATAACTTCATGTAGATGCTAGTGCACAAGTGCAGAATTAGGTATCAGATTGTTGACCTAGGACCAAACTAATTATGGAACTAGACTGGAATGAACTGGTGCCAACTACCATACTAGACTGAAGTGGTACCAAGTTCCCAGAACTGGTACACAAATGGAAATTTTCATAGTTGAACATGATCCTTGGCCACATAACCACATTAGTAACATGTCATTGATAAAATCATGTGAAAAACACATTTAGTCATAAAAAGATAATGAATCCATCATAATTAACCACAAGGTAAAAGAGGTACATTTAGTAGAAGTTGGTGGTATAATTGGTATGGAAAGTGTAATGAATGCGAGAGTATGGCTCATGAATATATACTTTTTATATTGAATAATATGGCATATTTGGATCCTAACACCTACATGATGCTAAACATTGTCTATGCTCAACGTTTGTCTGATGCTCTCCTTGAAGGATCCTTTCCAACTCTGTGCAACTCTAGAGTCTAGAAATCAATGTCTCCCCACCCCTCTCCTTGAGGTATAGTTGCATACAAAGTAATGTATTCTTCAAACATACAGGACAATTGATTAATCTTTGGAAAATTCTCTACCTACTCTTGCTTATCTTTATGTTCCTTTTTTCTCTAAGGACGTTGGGTATTATAAAGATCAAACTCACCACACTTGAAGCATTTGATATTTGAAATGTCCTTATTCTTCTTTTCTCCACCCTATGAGCCTTGTCCCTAACTAGGACCTTTCTTTTCCTTTCCCTTCAATGCAAGCGCTACATTCTCCTCCTCCTTCAAACTCTTCAATCCTATGTCATTGCCACTAAGACTACTCTTAACTAATGAAATTCACATCTCCTCCTACATAAAATATTCCCACAATCTATCCCAACCTGGTAGTTGATATTGTCCAATAATACCTTGGACGAAAGTAGCCCACTCTACAGTGAAATTTTTTATAGCTATGTGCACAAGTTCAACTTCTTGAGGCATCTCTCCTAATCTAGCAAGCTCATTCTGGATATCTTGAAACCTGGTGAGGTAGGGAGTAACTCCTTCTCCCTTCTGCATCCTAGTGTTTCTCATCTTCTCCTTCAGGAACATATTATGATTCTCAAAAGGATTATGATATAGTGCTATGAAAGAATCCCACATTTCATTGGTCATATTCTTGACCACAATATGTGAGAATACATGAGATCAAACTCCATCAAGAATCAACCACTTTTCCTTGGCCATCTCCTTATTGTAGTTCTCTAGTTGTTGAGGGTCTATTGGTACAACTACAACTCTCTTTGCATGCATTTTTAGAACATGATCATCTAGCAAGAAAGTGATCCTAAATTTCTAGATACATTAATTCAAGGTTCCATCTAGCCTATCCTGATCTCGAAGTCCTGTTAAGGCAATTTTCAGTAAAAGTCACAAATAGGAAAATAAATAGGAATCTCCTCCTTCCTACTAAATTTCTAGCACTGTTACTCACACTCCCTCTTGGAATGCGTAGATTTTCCTACTCCTACTACCACCTACAACTAGAATTCACATATTTCCTCCTATATTTTGGATATGGAAACCCTCTGAAAAGTTCCTCTATGTGTTTACCTTTTCTCTTCCTAGTCCAATGTTAATCCCGCTCTATGAATATGTTGCAAAATAAAGTACACCTAGATCAAGAATATGCTCTAAAAAATGCTAATCTCCTCACTTACTGTTTTCTAGAATTTCTCTTAGGTAATTAAAATTTTTCTTGCAACCTTCCACTGGAAAATCGAACCCCCTACCTAGCAATTAGAACTTCTTGTTTGGCTTTAGGAAAATCTAGAAATTGATTTACCAAACTCCCTCTGAATGTGCACAATTTATTCCTTCCATCTCTGAGATTTAGATATGATCAAATTTGCTCTGATTCCATGTGAAATTTTCCATAAATTGTAGTAACTTAAAAATTAGTCTTCTAACTGATTAATTATGCATTTTATTTGCTACGAAAAACATTGAATAAATCAATATGCAATTCTTCACAAATAAAAACACTGTGGAAATAAAATGCAGGAACTGAGAAAAATAGAGCACACCCAAATAAAAATTTGACACGGTTATTTTTGGGCAAATGTTTAAAAAAAAAACCCAACTTGGGAAAACCGGTGCAACATATGAGGGTTTTATTATTATAGTAGTAGAAAATATGAGAACGAAATATGGATGCCCAAACTATCAATCTGTAAAAAGCTAATATGGAAAAATTATTAGAGAGAGTTTTCTCTCTCTCCTCAATAAATACCGACGTGATATAGCTTTAAAAACTAGCTCTTCTGGAACCCTTGCGCTGCCTCTATGCAACATGTAACTTTCACTTTTGAAAAAATACCTCTAATCAAGTTTATCTTCCTAATATTGACTCTAGAAGTGATTCTCTACCCCTTTCGAAACCTTTTCCAACTTTTGGAAGCTGAATTGACCTACTTTCCAGCAAAATTGAATTACCTCTATGAAGTTGCCTACGTATTCCCTGCGTAGCCTCTCGAGGAATAACTTGGCCTCCTACTACTGACTCTCTAGAACTTGAAATATTATATAAATATGTTGTCTCTACTCCCTCTTACTCCCATGTCCCTTCTGGATCAAAATATTCTTCCTTCTTGTTGCTAGATAGCTCATTCTGCTAAGGAACACACTCTTCTTGTGTATCTCACTCCGACCCCATTAACCTCCTCTTATAATCTCTCGTTGGTGAACCAACGACCATGATTAATTCCTCATCAATGACTAATATCATATCTAAGTCAATCCATGTGAGTTTATAAAGAAACCTCACCTCTCTCAATTAATTCTTTTTAAATAATCACTTTTCCTAAGTTAGACTTGGGAAATATTTAATTATTCACTAATTAAATTAATTCAACCATATCTAAGTGTTTTGTCTTCAAAAAAAAATTGGGTTATCGATATATTGTGTTTCTAAGCCTCTTTAACCAAATCTGAGACTAGAACACTTGTCTGATTCTACCCAACCATAAAAAACTAACATTCATGAGGGATATCTTTAGATTACATGGTATGTCTAAGACTGTATCTTTAGACCGTGATTTGAAATGTATTTCTAGGTTTTGGAAAGGTTTGTTTGGAGGCATGGGTATTAAATTGAACTTTACCACAACTTATAATCCTTAGACTTATGGTCAAACAAAAATGACCAATCAAATCCTCGAGGAAATACTACGAATGAATGTTATGGATGGACCCAATAAGTGTTGAGAAACCAAGTGTAGAGTAGATTAATTATGATTTTTCTTCTTGTTAATTACTTGTGAATGTTATCAGCTTTCTTATTACTTGTTATGCTCTCTTCATCAAGCAAATATATAAATGTTCAAATTTTAAAGATCACAAAGAGACAAGATACACTAGAAATTAGGCTCCAAGCAAGGGAAGAAACCCCACAAGGGGGGGAACCCAACAATCCTTCTCTTATAAAATAATATCAAAATGAGATATCCAATATTAAGACAAAGCTGCCACCAAAAACACAAATTCCATCCCTCCTCCAAGTCACCTTCACATTCAAAGTCAACATAGGCCAAACTACTTCAAATCTAGTCAAGCTTTTGAAATTTAGACCTGCAACAAAGAGGATTGATAATGTGTCTCCAACAACCTCAGATACCTTGGCCTTATTCATATAAATTATCTCCACTTATGCAAGCTCTTCTTCTTCTTCTTCTTCTTCTTCTTCTTCTTAATCTATTCCTCCTCCTTTGGGTGCATAATACATGTGATGAGTGAGTGTGCTTCAAAGTGATCGAATTATATTCTATATATATCTATAAAGGAGGTCAAATAGGTGCCTCTCGGAGGCCCATACTGACTTGCTCCCAGGAGGGATGATTTGTTCATTTGGTGGACTTTAAGAATCAATAAAAATTTCAATTTTATTTTTCTCATAAATGTCCAAATGGGACATGACTCAAATAATTTTTTTTGACTTATAATAATTGTTTTTTACTCTTTTGACTCTTTTAAGCATTAAGAACATGCTTTGACTAAAACAAAATAATATAATAAATACATCAATAATAAATTTATATTACACGATGAAGATTGACCTTAGATACAACTTAACCTCTCCCTCTTAACTAGGGAGTTATTCAGAATGACTCGACAATATAATGTCAAGTTGAAATATTCATATAAGAAATGATCTAGATTAATAAGCATCAATGATGATTACAACATCATAACCAAAATTGTCAAACTACGGAGGCTTTTACAAGTATGTTCTATATCTTAACTAGACCTAACCACAATGTTGGGAGGCATTAATTTGGACACCATCGCCTCTCAAGGAACATACCCCACCCTTGTGTTTTGAAGGTATGACCTCACTAGAACATTTCCTAATCTCAAGGAAAAGTCCATACTCTAGACCATTATTTACCAATTCCATGTATTCAACTTAAGATATTAATCTTAATCAACCATAATACATGACTAAAGAATGTACATCCCTGATGCTTATCATGACTCCATCAAGTCACGAATCATAATGCACTTCAACCTTCCTGGATATTTCAAAATATTCAAATAGATTTGACCAATATGATAATCAGATCCAACATGTCATCAAGTAGTCCATCAAACATCTCATGGAGCCAGACTGCTTCATAATTGATTGTACAAAATTCCAAGTTTTTCTTCCTTCACAGTGCCACAAAATCCTACTTTATAAAGAAATCATACAAACTTCCAAGCAAAAATGTCCATTAGTAGTATATGTATTCATCATCACCACTGTCAACTCAATTGATGTGAATTTGAATCAAATATATCAAGAATCCAATCATCTCAAATAATTACATATCCATCTAAGATCTTGTAGCTCCCTCTTTCCAACTGAGGTAAGTGAGCTTCCTCCCTTTTATTTTCTTTCATGTTTCCATTTAATGCTAAGTGTTGACTTATTTAATGCAAGCTTCAAACTCCTTTCTCCTTCTTTATTTACATCTTCTAGGATAGTCTTTGTGATTTGCTAAAATCTTTCATCAATTGTCAAAGCTTAGGAAACATTTGAGAAAGGCCAGCTCCTCTTAAGCTTGGATATTTTTCACTAACCTTGTCTTGACATACACATGATGTCATTTTTGTCATCTTCGAGAGATAGATATTCTTATTACAACATAAACTGAGTTAGGGTTTTGTTCCTAGGGTTTTCTTAACTCAAACCTTTTCTATGGTTTACAAACCCTACATGCCTAAAGTTATAAAGTTTTCAAGACTTGCTATACTTAAACTTTCATATTCCACAAACAGTCAAATGTGTTAGTTTCAAACCCTATAAATGTTAGTGATATTCCTTCTATACATGAGATGGAGTTCATTTCTATTGATTGAAAAATCCTAGTCTTCATATGTAGGGAAATACCATGAATGCTAATATATCAACTTATCTCTAACATATCTACATAGATATTTTTATAGTATGATATTATCCTTTATTTGAGCATAATATAGTTAGCTTATTCTTCATATGATTTTACCATGACCTAGAAAACTTAGCATAGGTTATTGATTGCAAATAAACAAAGGTTATATGGACCTTATTCAACCTTACCTTATCCATCCTTGCAAATATCCAGTTCTTTGACATTTCTTTAATTGTCATATATTATCTTCATTCAACAGAGATACCTCAAGCCTTCAAACTTCAAACTAGGATGTTGACCATAGATATTTCTTTGGGATTCTTACAATGTAATTTACACATACATTGTTAGCTCCCTTCATATATCAGTTCTTCCATAGTGATCACAAAATTACTGATATGATTCTTATATTTTCAGTCCCTTCCATAATATACCACTCCCAAGGTGATATTTTAAAGAGCTTATTCAAAATGTCATAGGTTTGTCCTTCACTGTAATAAGGTCAAATTCGACCTATATCCTTAGAACTTCATAACAAAATTTTGTCTTTTGTTCCTCGATTACATATAATTATAGACCAACATGTCTCAAAGTTTTCATATAATCATAGACATTGCCACATAAATGTTTAAGGGATAGAGACATAAATTTTCTTAGAATTTGCATAATATAGAACCACATATATTTGCTCAAGCTGCCATAGAATGAAGTCTCGAATTATTCCGTAGAGAAATTCATTATATGTATGCATGGACTTGACTACTTAGAAAATATTGAATGCCTTGTATAGTTTGGATCTTGGAAAAGTGTTTTTGTTACTTAGTGTTGTTATAGATGCCTTGAGTCTATCATAGATATGATCAAAATAGTTACATTACGTGAACAAAGATGAGGCATGATATGGTACAAACTTCAAAATTCTTTGGATCATATTACAGTTCTTTGATTCGTGTATTCTTTTAAAGATTTGATATTTGATATCATGATATATATTTCCACAAGTGTCTCACATGAACCTTAGAGAAGTGCCATTAGACTTGATCCAAGTTGTATAGGTATAAAGCCATAGGTACACACTGTAAACCTATTACTTAAGTTCCAAATTGATTCTTCACCAAGAAACGATTATTCACTTGAATTCTTGTCTCAATCTTATCCACAAGATGCCATATAAAAGTTATTCAAGAAACTCACATACTGTAGTGCCATAGTCTCCCAATTTTTTTTCATATTATAGCTCTAAACAGGTTTTTCGTTCCATAGTATCTTAAAGACTTTTTATGTCATAGTGTTGTAGATACTTTCCATACCATATTAAGGACCTCACATACCATAGGAAATTTATATAAACTTAAGAGAATCTCAAATGCAAATTTTGGCCTTCTTAACCACTTTTTTTTTTTTGGATGTGGTTCATGGACACCCTGTTCAATGGGTGGCACTACGTCCACGGAAAAATATGGGGTGATTGACCCCGAAGGGAACCTAGCCCCATGTCCTACTAGCTAGGTCTGACCCCAAGGGCTTCAGGGATAATGGACCATGTGACCTCCCGATGGCGAGGTACTAATTTTGACCAACTGAGCTAACCCTTGGGGCTTATGCCTTCTTAACCACTTAATAAAAGGCTTGCAAAGATTAATTATGACTAATGTTATAGTATAGGTGGACTATGTATTTTATTTATCATAAACTTCATTCACCAATCTTTTGTCTTCATATTTTGGTGTTATAAATTTATCTTTTATATGGATATAAAACATTGTCTCTATTTCGGACCTCCTTGACACACCTTAGATGTTATAGATTTCATACCATTGTCTCAAACTTAGATGTATGCAAAAAATTCTTACCACAGAGCTTAGATAGAATTCATAGACCTTGGTAAATCCACCACATAGATTTAGATATGTGCTATAGACAGAACCACGTTCAAGACACCAAAGGATTCAAACTTATGCCTCATACCTAGATTAAGCCACAAAACTTTAAATGGATGCTACATAACTTCAGATAAAGCTCTTAGATCAAGGATATGTGTGTCATTGCTTCATATTGATTTCCTTATTTCTTAGATCTTCCCTAGCTCTGAAACCATGCTAAGAAACCAAGTGTAGAGTAGATTGGGTTTGATTTCTCTTCTTCATAATTACTTGAGAATGTTATCAAGTTTATTATTACTTATGTTATCTTCATCAAGAAATTATATAAATGTTCAAATCATAAATGTCATAAAGAGACAAGAGACACAAGAAATTAGGCTCCAAGCCATGGAAAAACCCCACAAGGGAGAAAAACCAACAATCCTTCTCTTATAAAATCAGATCAAAATGAGATATCCAAGACCAATATAAAACTACCACCAAAAACAAAAAGTCCAACCCTCCCCAAGTCACCTCCACATTCAAAATCAACATAGGTCAAATTGCTTTAGATCTGGTCAAGCTTCTGAAATTCAGACCTACAACAAAGAGGGTTGATCATGTGTCTGCAATTGGCTTAGAGACCTCGGCCTTATTCACTGAAATTACCCTCCACTTATGCGAGGTCTTCTTCTTCTTCTTAATCTATTTCTCCTTAGTTGGGTGGAGAAGGGATGCGACCAGTGAGTGTGCTTCAAAGTGATTGAACTATTATATATATATAGGAGGTTGAATAGGTGGCTCTAGGATTCCCAGACTAACTCATTCCAAGGATGATATGAAAAGAGCAGAATTGGCTATTTGCACAATTTCACCAAATATTAACTAAGGTTTCCTTTTAAGTGAATAAATGAGGAAAAATGATTTTTAAGTGCTTTAAACTTAAAACTTGAAATCTGAAATTAAGCATGAACAATAGAGAAAAGAAGCAAACACATAAAACTTGATAACGGAGTTCATCCCTCCTAGACTACATCTTCGGGTCCTCTTCCATTGGGCGTTCGTTATATTGAAAATTCTCATAAAGTATCTTTACATCAAAATTAACCATTCTAGAACGTGCTCGTAAGAATCAATGGCTAATGTCATAAAATAGGCCTCAGCCTCAGCTTTCCGACGCAACTTACAGATTTCAAAAAGTCCCAATATTAGCCAAGATATGCCTCAAAAGGCATTTACAGGCACTATCAAAAACATATTTTGAGCTTTACATTACATCCCTTCTGGCTCTGGTGCAGTAGAAAATCCTTTTTACAAACCCATAGGGGGTCTCGAGGTCAAGTCCGTAGTACTCCTGGGATTTTCTTGGCAACCATTTGTATTACTAGCAAATTGTTATAACTATGTGCCATATATAATATATGGTTCATATCCAAAGGTTTTACATAGTTACAAAGGCCCAACAAACATCCCCGTGGCATTCAGTTGTAACCATAATGTTTTAGCATAACATATATCTGTTGATTAATAACCAATGACCTATGGTGATATAAAAATTCAACCTATGGCATATCATATATTTAATAACCAAAGTTTATACATTGGATCGTGCAACATATATTCATGGCAGATGTTTGCTATGTGGTTTAGTTTAAAACCCATGCTAATTTTCGAGGCTTGTCTGCTAGTGCGATAATTAATATGAGGGTTTTGTGGGGCCACCAGATATGGCAAGCTCTACCAACCCTTCCCCGCATTATGTCATAACCAGAACTTTAAATATAACAATGCCCCCAATGCTTAATAAATTAATGTTGTGGCTTGATGGTAATATTTTTCGGTGTTGTTTCAGAGGTCGCGGGTTCAACCCACACCTCCTCTGATTGAATTGACCAATGATGCATTGACCCTGCTGGAACGTGTCCTGTTGTGAGATTTCCACATGCCCTGTTCGGAGACTACCACTTGGCCTACTCTGGCCCATTTTTTTTGCATGTTTGGGCAAACTTCAAAATGTGTTTTCTCCCTCATACGAAGTGTTGGGCCTCCAAAATTTCTTCAAAATGACATCCACTTTCACCTTTATCACCACCATTTCACTCACATGCCGCAACTCCATAACCATGTAACCTTTCATTAGCCATCATTTCCATAAATATATGGGTTAGGATCCTTATTTACCAAAGTTATTTATTTTATGTGTTTAAATTGAATTTATGATTGAAAACTAGGAAATTAAGATGGTTTCATGTATCTATATATGTGGCTTGAGTTTCATGACATGTTTAGGTCATTTGGAAGCTTCCACGGCACCCTTATATGGCCTCCAATGCTCAAATTCGAATTTCCTTCAAAGGAGATTTGGATAAAGGTCAAAGAAGGATATGTGTCCTATTTGGATTGTAACTCTATGAGGTGTCTCATCATTTCTTATTTGGATTAGAACTCTATGAGACACTTAGGGGATTTGTGTCTCATTATAAGCTATTTGGTTGTAACTATATGAGATTTTAGTGGATCTTCATTAAATAGGACAGCTTCTTATGTTTTTGTATAGATAGGAGAGCCTTCTCCCTTGAAAGATGTGTGTAAAGTTGGAGAAATGTTCATGTTTTTAATAGAGAATTTGGAGCTTATACTTGGAGATTTGAAGATTTAATTTTTCTTGCATATGGAGCTTCTTCACTTGCCATCCTCATACACCATTGGAATGGCCATCTAGTGATTGTGAGATTTAATTTCTTTTATAGATTAAAGTTCATTTGCTTTCTTAATATTAATTTTAGAATGACTATGTAATCTTTGATTTTCTAAAAACATTTCAATAGGGAAGATTTATGTATTTTCTAAACTGGATTAAGTTTGAGGAAATGGCTCATGGTTATTTCGTTTCTTTTCATGTCCTGTTATTTACTTTCTTAGATCAAACAATCAATTCACTGTATAATTGAATAAAGGATCAGGCCAAGAAGGTGACTTCAAATTGGGTGATTGAATGTTCAACCTATGCAATCATTGTGATTTACTTTTTCATGCTTTTATATTTTCTTTTAAGATATTCATTTAATTGCATTAACTGATATTCCTAAAGATCATTTTAAGAAATTGATTTAATCATATTTCAAGATTGAATGATTCAATAGTTAACACATGCAATTACTGAGTTATTTTCTGCACACTTTACTTGTTTTTCTAGGACATTAGAAGTTAAAGTATAAATAGTTGCTTACACATCATCTCAAGAAGGTAACACTTCATAATTGAATGCTGGAGTAACTAAATATACATTTGTTGTTTTTGATTTCACAGGTTAATTGAATTTCATTTTCATTATTTGATTTCATACATTAGATGAATTATTTTCGTTATTTTGTAGTTAGATTGATATAAACTGAAAGACAATTTCTAGCACATACAGTGCACGCATGCTTAGCAAATTTATGAAACCCCTGGGTTGACAAATTAAATGATAGAAAATCACTTTGCCCCAACATTTTGGCACCATTGCCGGGGAAGTGTGCATAGGAACTAACTTTTACTTTAGAGTGTATTTTATTTGTTTTTGTTTTTACTAACCATTTATGGACAAAGGATCTAGAATGCAGCCCAAAGACTACATTGAGGAATGGTATCAAGAAGCGGTTACGCTACAATATTCATCAATTCTTCAAGAGATCCTTGTGGCAAATCTAAAGGTTAAAACGATTTCTCATGTCCTCATGCACAATCAAGTACATTTTGCAAATTTGGATATGAACATTTTAAAAAGTTTAATCCATAAATGGCTCCATTAGAAATATTCATATACTTGAAAATAAAATAAAAAACTTTCAAGTAGGATAAACTAGGAAATAAAATCAAGCTTGACTGCATTTTTTTTTTAGAGTTCTTGATTGCATTTTTTTAAGTTTTTAGGCTTTAAAATCTTCAAAAATTTTATTTATTTTCTTGCATTTCTTCATTAACCTCACAAAAATATTTTCAATAAAATAAAATAATGCTTTGATAATAAAAAAAATCATGTTGGATTTTCAATAAAAAAATAACATTAAAAAAAAAAAATAAAAAAAAAAAAATAAAAAAAAAAAAAACTCATGTTTTGATAAGAAAATGAGATTTTTCGTTTTCTTCCAAAGAAATTGCAATCTAGTTCTCACGACCTGCAAGGAAAAAATTTTTGGCATTAGCTTGAATCCAATCCAAATTCCCCATTAAACAAAAAAAAAAAAAAATAAAAAAAAATTAGATCTTGCTTTAAAAATGTTGCATATCTGGCATATCAAAGGTTCAAATTATTCCATTTTGATTCGATATGGATCAGTTATCTTCTACAAATCTCCTTCTAGAGTCATTTTCAAGTAATGGCATGACCGAACAACTTGCATTGATATGGAGGCAGATTAGAGTGTCCCTTATTGCTCCATTGCTGAGATTTGTTGTTGGTATTTGCTTGATAATGTCTCTAATGAGAAGGTTTCATCAACTCATACCTATATCAACCCATGCGTGGTATGCATCTGAAGGTTGCAAAGCTCAAGGATACTCCCTCGAGTTCACCCAAATCGCAGATTTGAATGGCGGGCACATTGAGGTATGCATATCTCTGAGAGTCCACCCAAACAAGAGCCATATCAAGGTTCCAAAGTTCTAATATGTATATGTAAAATTCTAAAGGTTACCAATGGCCATTAGAAATAAAGAATAGCAGTTGAGTTACAGATCAAATCGAACCTGTTAAGCCGGAGTCTAATACTTGCAGAGGAAATGTGTAACAAACTTAAAAATTTCAATTTTAA
Source organism: Pinus taeda (assembly GCA_000404065.3). Taxonomy (NCBI): domain Eukaryota; kingdom Viridiplantae; phylum Streptophyta; class Pinopsida; order Pinales; family Pinaceae; genus Pinus; species Pinus taeda. The sequence continues at coordinate 90,817 of APFE031036333.1, read as the reverse complement.
AACGTGATCTCCGGCCAAATGAAAACGAATTTTGGAAAATTGAGACATGGTTTTTTCTTAGAATAGTTAGAACTAAATAACCCAGAAATGGTTTCCTCAATTTCACAACCGTTTGAGAGAAACATGAGATTCTTCAAGACACTGGTTCACTGACTACGTGAGGAAAAATGATTTATAATTAACACACAGTGAACTGTTTGAACACGGCATGTGTGTTCAAAACGTGCACGCATTTCCTCCTCTCTCTTGAGCTTTAGAAAATATTTTTTGTTGGCTTTACATTCACTCTTGCTTGCTTGTCCCAAGGAGGACTTCCTAAGGATTTTCTCTTCATTCAAACATGCCAATCAAGAAACCCTTTTTACAGATGATAGCTTCCATACATGGGAATATACAGGATGGATTTGAATCTGTTTGCAAAGAGACTCAGGTGATGACTGCACTGGGCACTTTAAAGTCGTTGATTGAAATCAAAACTTGGATGTTTTGCACGAAGAAAAGGACACTAAAGCATACAAAACTTCAGTAAATGATGTCAAACAAGAGTTGGCAAGGAGAAAACTCAGTGAGATACACTAGTTGAAGAGTATGTTATAGAAGTTGCAAGAACAAAACCAAATAGTCAAAAATGCATAGAATCATTGTGCAATGCAAGAGATGATTTGATAGACTATAATGCACCTCTTAAAGAGATATATCGGAGCATGAATATGCACTTTGGTTCATAACTGGGATAGGATCTGACAATAATTAAATGTCAATCATTGATCCTCCACCAGTTCTTTCTCAGTACTAAAACACTTGTTCAACATTTCCACTATATATATATATATATATATATATATAAATAATATATATATATATATATATATATATATATATATTATATATATATATATATATATATAGTTACTAAAGTTATGCCTTCCAAAGACGAACTGCTTGGAATCTTGAAAAAGTAAAGAAATTCATCCAGTTCGCTGAAAGAGAACTGAGTTGGAATATGGAAAATAGTGTCACTCTTGAGGATCTAGGTTTGAAGTTACATGAAAGTGTTGACAAGATGAATGTTTAAATGAGTGAATTGCAGTAAATTTTAATGCTCAAAAACTTCCAATCTTTGGAATAGATGGGAAAATTTCTCATCGATTATTAAAACTGAAGGTCTGTTTCTTTCTTCTTTTTCTCTTTGCAAAATATATATATATATATATATATATATATATATATATATATATATATATATATATATATATATATATTTGCTAATATTTTTTAAAGAGGCATTACAATTATCACTAGATTTTCGCTCCATTAAACCACAACATTGTTTCTTGCCCTTTGAATTCATTTTTGGTTATTTACTGACTTGGGTTGTTTGTTCATCCTCATCATTTGGAGCAAGGGAGCGAGGCTTCCACAAACTTGCATTGGACCCAAGGTAGGCCTAAAACACTTGTTTGCCTTTATTTTTAATTGCATATTTAGAGAAAGATAGTATTTTATTGGCTTGCTTGTCACTAGATATCTTTAGATATTAGGAAGGTCGATCTTGTCCACAACCTCGACTCATTCTGTGTGACAAAATGGCGACTCCGTTGGGGACTTGATTGTTTTCCTTGTTTTTACTTTGACCTGAGAAACTGGTGTTTTTGTTTCTGTTTTTGGCTTGTTGTGTGTGGAATTGGGTGGATTTAGTAGATTTAGGATTATTTTTGCTTTTCATAACTTTAGGAGAAGCCCGCATCTTGTGCTTATAACACAGTGCGTACTTGTACGTATGTTTGCTTTGCACACAGATCATGCACGCACCCATGTAAACTCTGGGCCTACGAACCCTACTAAAATTTTGCTCTTTCATTTAGTTTGGTATTTGTTAGATGTTGTTATCCTCTGCCCAGACCTGCATGTGACTTGTTAAGAACTTTCCTTGGTTTAATTCCATTGGTGTTAGGGTTTTAGGTGAAATTCCTAGAAGTTTTGGTTGCCGGTCTTGATTTTCATTTCGGTCGCATAGTAGCTCAGATCTTAGAAGCTGTAGAAGCCTCAGATCACCTTGGTTTTTAGTGGCCTTCTTATGAGTCTGACCATTTGCAAAATCCACCTTTGTTGAGAAATCCATCTTGTGTTTTCTCTCTGCGAAACTTCGAAAAAGCTTGTGTTAAAAGTTTGGATTTCATTTTTACAAAAGAAAACAAAAAATCACTTGTTTTTTCACTGATTTGTGATTTTAGACAAGTTATTCTTTGGTTTGCTTATCGCCAAGTAAAAGATCCTTGAAAAAGACATCTTGTAACCTTTTACTTCAAATAGTTTTTTATAGTTTGTAGATCTCAAGATTTTCTTTATTCATAGTTTTGATTTTTTTATAAAAATACAAAAATCTCTTTTGAAAAAAGTTTGTTTTTGTAGTATTTGAGCGTTTGAAAGAAAAGGGAAATTCTTGTGAATATAACTAGTTGTCTCGTTTTGAGTGCATTGGAACAAAAACTCTTCTTTTAATTTGTTTGTTAAGAAAGATTTGTGTTTACAAGCATTTGCATTCTCAAACTCTTTCCTAGCTAGAAGTTCATTGAAGAGAAAAGATTGTTTAATCATCTTAAATGCATTTTTTAGTGATTTCGAGTCGAGTCTTCACACCACGAGTTTCATCTCCGCACCTCTTGACTTAATTAAGAACCAATAAAAATAACGGTTAAAGTAAAATCAATCTAGTAAATCTTTTATTTCTAGGGCTCTATTAAACCAACATAGCTTAGGCTAGTGTCTTGGAGTAG
>APFE031036333.1:47817-77468 GCA_000404065.3 Pinus taeda | reverse complement strand
CCTCGACTCATTCCATGTGACAGGTATTCATGCAGATTTGTCAACAACTCCATTGCCTGCTCAAATAATGTTGAACAGCCAATAAATGCGGCATCCAAGGTGGCCATCCCTTCTTTTATGGTGGCTTTATGCTGCTCCCTGACCTTGGGCAGAGTCGTGGACTGCAACTTTAATTGTAGCTAAATTATTTTCATGTTGAGTTTGAATTTAACTTAGCAAACTGTTGCCTTTGCCTTACACATTCCAGCAGCTAACTTCCTAATCTTAGCATTCGGCTATGCATCCTCGGGAATGTGGAGCTCAGGCACTATTCTGCATGCCTCTAATATTGTGGACTTCAGTCAGGAACTCTGTGTCTGTAGCGTTTCCTTTTCTTTCAAGGCCTGCGTTTTCTCAGTGAACATCTACCTTTTGTTCACCTTATATTCGCTGATCAAATTGAGAGTGCACTACTCCCGAGCTCTTAATTCCTCTATCACCCCTGCATGCAGTGCATGAAGAATATCATTATGGAGTGCTTCAATGTTTAGCCTAATGTTCTTAAGGGTGCTTAAGATGATGCGATCATAGGCTGACTCTACGCATAGGGATCCTTCAAGTAGTGCAACAGTGTGAAGATCTAGGGTCATGTTGAAGCCTCTAAAATCATTGCTACAACATGCCGGAAAACCACCCAGTTTGGACCTTGGTTAGCATCTCCTTTTCTGTTTGGTGTAGTGGCTGCAACTGGGGATAATGGTACCAGTTTCCCAGAAGAGATTTTGATAGTGTTGGTGAGGTGATATATGATGTAACGGGGGAATGATTAAGCTAACTGTAATCTAATCTAAACTACTAAACACATACATATATCCTAGTTTAAACACTATTTAACTATAAATATACCCAGGAATTAAATACAATATGTGATATACAATGATGTCCGAAAGAAATTGGTAATAAAGACCATTCAACTGTAATAAGAAGTGAAATCATTTAACAATAATAATTTTGGACAAATAGTTAGCCTAAACGATTGTGAAAGATATATCGCATATAAAATCGTTCATGTATTTACAATAAAGTCAAAGCCAACATCATACAAAAGTGCAATAATGTGAAACTATAATTCATACTTTCGCACATAAAACAATTAAAAGAAGAAGTATTTCCCGATACATAAATAAAAAAAGATCATAAGATAAAAGTACCATATATGATGAGTCCTACTCATGTGCTTCAACAATATTAACCTAATTTCAATCAATCCAACATATTCTAAGAGTACAAAAGTGCATTTCAGTAGAGCATGCTAGATATTTAAGAGAAAATAGATCCTGTTCCATTCATTCCATAAAAACTTCCTCAAAAGTACAGAAGTGGAATGTTTTGAAGAATGTTTCTGATAAAATTTCAAGACTCCTCTCTAAATGCATGAGATGGGTTTAAATACTAAACTATAGGTCCTAAAATAAATTATTACAAAAATACCTGAGGAGGTTTAAACGACCTTCATCAGATCATGCAAAAATAAAACTAAAATAAAATAAACTAAGTGACTAACTCCTTTGCATTTGCTCTTTGAGATCACAAATATCTGTCATAGGCTTGAGCTGCATTGATTGGCTGATCACAGATTTTAACTACCCAACAAATATAGCGTTTGTTAGAACTGGCACCATTTTTTGTGTGGAGGTTGTTAAGCATCCCAAGATCATACACTTGCTGTATGGTTTTTCTAAGAACTGCCAGTATGCTTCCCAGTTTAGGTTGCTCATCCATCTAATTACCTCCTCCTTTTCCTTTGTTGCCTGCCTCCACTACTGCTCTAACTGTTTGACATTTGGAAGAAATCCTAGTATGCATTTTGTAACCAGGTTAGCGCCATGCGAATTTTCATTGATGGCTTTTATTATGTTGTTTGTTGCTTCTGTTATGATTGGTGTTTCCCTTTCCACTTGCTTGAGTCAAGAATCCCAATTTGTGAATAATATGTCTTTATGTGATTCCTCCAGCTTTGGTAGATCAACCTTTCTCCCATCTTCTGATTCTTTCCATGTGATAAAGTCAGAAATATTTTTATGTATTTTTTCATACTCAAGTCTCATGTCGACAAATTGGCTTGTTAGCTTATCACTAATCTTGCAATAAGGACTTATCTGCGAGATTTTCTGGCAAAGAACTTCCTTCTACTTCATTAGTTGGAAGATAAGACTGAGTGCTTATTTTATGAACTCATCGATTTGTGGATTGTCTCTATACTTATCTATCAAATCTTGTATTCACACATCTCTTTCTGCTAGGTTGGCCTGATGTTGAATTCGCATATGTTCAAATTCTTGCAGGAGCTGGGCTACCTGTAATTCTGCTTATTGATTGTATTTCTCTTGAGCTAGTTGTTGTTCCAATAATAGAATTCTTTGTTCCTTTTCTTTAAGAAGCCTTTGGACCTCTATGAATTGCAACAATTTTGTGAGATTTTCAAATGGGTCCATGGGTGAGTCCTTCCATACAATGTCCAATGGTTCATTGTCAGGAGTCATAACAATTGTAGTGTCTAAATTTCTTTTATTCCTCTATCTCTTGATGACAGCTTTGTGGGTAGGACTATAAAATACATCTAGTGGAGGAATTTCCTCAATTCTCTAAATAATTTCTAAAGTGGGGGTGGCAGGTATGAGCTCAACATCCTAAGTGCCTATAGTTTTTTCTATTTTTGTTTCTTGAGTTGACTTGTGTTGTGTCTTCTTAGTAGTCTGTATCTCATATGTTTTTTCATCTCTGTGAAGCTTCTTGTTGAAATGCTCCCATTCCTTTTCCAAATCAATAACTGGGGTTTTTGCTGACTGACTAGATGTAGAGTGAACTTCTGCCTATTTCTTTGCCGAGGTTTTCTCGGCTATTTCCTCAATAGTTCTAACTGTGTCCCTTTCGGACTCTTTATTTTTATTTCCTCCCCCATTTTGAGACTGGTGTTCTGAGTTCTCTCACTCATGAGTAGATCTCTCTTGGTTTTCTTCTTCAAAATTATCTTTGGAGTTGCCCTCCAATCCTACACTGGGAGTTGGCTCCCTTATTGGTTCAATCTGCAGTAGGTCCAATGGGACCTTCAATAATATCCTTTTTATGTATACATGGAAAGATTTAACATCATCTAGGGTAAAAATTAGTGATGCCATGTGCGTCACTTCTAAAAATATTTCTTTTTGTAGGAAGAGATCATCGAAGGTGTCCTCCTTATGTGTTGAATGGTTTTACTTTCACCATAGTAGTGAAGTCCTTAGCAGTGCCATTTGGTTCATGCTGCCTTTCTGGGATTGTAGTTAATTTCAGAGACTTCATGATCTTTGCTTCTTTGCATGCATGTCCAAAATCATGTAGCAGAAATGCACCACATTGCAATGGAAATGTTGTCCAAATGGCCTTCTTCTGCTCTTTCAATCCTCTGCTCAACCCACCTTCCCCTACCGTTTGGTAGGTTATCTCCCTAGTCATTAATTTTTCAGGGACATAGTATGGGAGAACATGTGGTGAAGAAACACTCCCATATACTCTGATATAGGTAAATGTTTCCTCCCCAAACCATCTGGCTATAGGAAAGATATCTGCTTCAGCTTCTTTTGAAAACCTAGGGGTGGTTGTGTTGTAGCCTTGCTTATGGATGGGTAGCATAACTCCCTGACAAATATTATAAAAATGGGGGTGAAACTAAGACTCCCACAAAATCTTATGGTTCACATGGGTAGGAAGTGGGTCTTGCACGATCCACTTCCATCCCATAATGAGAAATTTATAACTAAAACAGATTGTGTCCATTACAAAAGAACTAATGAAAAACGAGGGATAAACCCTTATAGAGGTTCTTATTTTTCTCCTATATTCCATAATGGATTTTTCCAAATTATTAGAGAAAATTTTAGCCCAATTCATTATCGTTGCATTCACAACTACATCTATTAATGGAAGCCATTCCGAGGAAAATTTGGTGCTATCAGGTTTACCAATCAATCTACATAGCATGGCTGCTGTGAAACTATAAGGGGAAGAGATAGATGTCATAGAATACATACCCGTATTATCCCATTTGAGCTTGACTTCACTTGTTGTCCAGGTTCGCATGATGTCTGCCAGGTCTTCATTCTCCTTAGCAAATTTTTCAAGTAACTATTTATTGTAGAGTTTCTGTGGCTTTGGTAAATGGTACATTAGTCATAGGCTACCTGTTGAAAAAGATCCCATAACCTCTTGCCTATGATTCTTGAATTCTCTGTCCGAGATGTCCACCACATCAATTATCCACTTGACTATATCTGTTATGGGATTATCCTTGGTCTTGCAGCTATGCGGTGTATGAATGAGCATGTTGTCTCGAAGTAGGAGGAGTCATAGGAATCATGAGCATCGGTTGTGGCCTTTGCTACCACTTTCCTTGGTTTTTCCTCTTCTAACAAATCATACATGTCCTCCCATGTTGAATTTCCTTCGTCTCTGCTTCATGTAGTATCAGAGAAAAGAGGGTTCATTTCTGATTTTTCAAATGCAGCTACCTTTCCCCTCTTTGCCATTGCTTCTAAAGATTCTTCCTGTGAATTTTTCCTGAAATGGAGAAAAGTGGAAGCTATCAGATAAAAACAATAGAGAATTAAAATGAGGATGAATGATACAGATAACCTTGAAAAGGTGATAAGAAACGAGTTTTAATTAAACACTTATGAAAAGATATCGTATCACGTCGAGCCGCTTTTCTACATAAATTCCATTAAACCATACTAAATATCCAATAATGGTTCCTTATCACTACCATTATTGCTCATTAATGTTTTGCATTGTAATACGAGAAGGGGAACTTTTAATGTGGCAAGCTTTAGTTGTGAGAATGTCGATTTTGTGATTGCGATGCAATATCGCAAATCACATTATTGCATATTTGATTTTGCGCTTTCTTAGAGTTCCTTAGGTTTTTTCAAGAGGTGAGATGCGGTACAAGCGGTGTGTTCTTTATTGTTTAAAGTGTAGCTTGTTTGATGGACTTTTTACCTTATAAAGCGTTTTTTATTGCGCGGCAGACTTAAGTGCTACTTTATGACATAGGCTTTAATCGAGTCTGGGCTTTTATCGCATTTCACAACATCGCGCAGTTCGTAAGATTTCAGACCTTTCTTAAGTGTTTCCAACACAATACGATAAGGTTGACCATCTCATTGCAATATCGCATTTCGCATGTTTCAACATACTTCGTGAGGGTGCGCCCTTTGTGAATGGAAATATGCAATCCAGGCTTTATTTTAATAGGAAATGCCTTAGGCCCTAGCTTTAAATGAAAAAAGCCTAATGATATCTAGGTTAAACATGGTGATTCCTTTTGATCGCTTTTCGTGAGTTCTGCTTGTTAACAAGGTTTTTGACACACTTGGTCCAATGGTATGCGAAAAGGCGAGTATTGCTAGCTTTCAAAGGGTTTTGACTTGATATCTTACTTTATTCCAAAAATTTAAAAGAAAGTGTATAAATTATAAATTTGTTTTTTCAAGGATTTTATTCAAGGGTCCCTATTTATTAATAGAATATTAGCTATTATATTAATAAATGGGGGGTTGTTGAATAGCACAACAATTGGCGATCTGCTGGAAGAACTAGTTATCTGTAAAAAAAATTGAAATTTCTAAAAACTTTCAAAATAAAGGTAGTTGAGAAAATAAAAATACATGAAATATAAGATAAGTAACATTTCTCTGAATAATAAAACAAAAAAAAATCTACTTAATTATCATCCATTTGATTATCCTCTTCAATATGAAAATTGCTTTGTCTACCGCAGTCATTACTTGGGTTTTAAAGATAAAAATAGGGGACTCTTGCAAATTACCTTTTAGGTATACTCGGTTGTAATAGGTAGAGCCTCTACTACTAGCAGGAATCCATAGCCTCGACAAGGTTACCTTTTAACCAGCAATGATTCGGTATCCCATCTAGATAAGAGTGCAATTTTTAAAGATAAATTCAAATTCATATACTTGCTTTCTCATTCTTTTCTATTTTCCTTAAAATTTTCATTTTTCTCATTAAAGGTCATTGTCTTGGTTTGTTGGACAGAATTGGCAATGCCATTCACTGGTTGTAACTTTAACTGAACAAGTTGCCTCATGATGAGACCCCTTGTCTTTTGATTAATCATAATTTCTAGTCATTACCATGTTTCGATATGCAGCATTGGTAATGTCAGCTTGTTACTTCCTTATGATCATGGTAAGTCGGCTCTTGATGAGACCTCTTATCCTTTAAGTTTAAGCATATTTTAGAATTACACTTTAAAAAGTGAAATCTCACTAGATGGGGAGAATCATTAACTCCTCAAGAGTTTCTAGATTAAAATTAGAGAGTTAAAGATGCTTCTCTATAGAGAGTCCTTTCTTTGTTATAGATAATTTTATTAACTAATGGTAGAACAAAGGTTCTTTTTACAAAGTTGAGTTTTACCAAAGGACAACTAATTTTGGTAGAGGACAAGCAATTTCAAGATAGAACTTAGCTTATGTTTCAAATGTAAAAACCATCTTCTTAGCAATCTCTACTTACACAAGCAAAAAGTCAAAGTATAAAAGAGACTATTATTAGCAATCTTCTTAGCAATCTCTACTTACACAAGCGAAAAGTCAAAGTATAAAAGAGACTATTATTATAAAGGACAAAAGTAAATGCTACTCAACTTTTATTTTCCTAAAAAGTAAAAAGAGTAAAGAGTAATATACTATGAATAGAAGAGATTATCTTCTATGAAAAATATTTTTTTAGGATCTTCCAATTGACACGCAGAGTATCTCTCTTGCTTGATAAATCTTGCAATAAAAAGGTTGATGGGCCTATTCGTTCCACAATCTGAAATGATCCAAGCCACATTCTTTGAAATTTGGTATGCTTACCCTTTTCCTCGTATGCTTGATCCCATTTCAATACTAAGTCTCTGAGCTGGAAGGATTTTGAACTTAAAGGATTTGCATCAAATGAAGATTTGAATAACTGTTGATGATGTGCATGTGTGATTTTGGCCTTTTCCCTTTATTCTTCGAGCTTAAGGATTTGTGATTATCTTATTTCAATAGAAGATGAAGGGGTTTCTTCAATAAATTTAACTAGGGCTAGTGAGGGAATATCTACATTTGTAGGGAGAACAACTTCTTTCCCATAGACCAAATTAAAAGGAGAAGTGTCTATTGAGCCCTTCTGTGTTATTTGATCTACTCGTAGAGCAAATATTAAATATTTGTGCTAGTTATTCTGACTTTGATCAACGTTCCTTTGATAATTGTTATGATTTTTTAACTTTGTGACCGGATAACCCACAGTAAAAACCATTTTGCTATCAATGTTTCGAACCCCAACAGGGATCCAAACGTTGACAGCAAAATGGTTTTTACTGTGGGTTCTTCGGTCAAAAAGCTAAAAGATATTGACCACAGAAGTCTTAAATCCAATTCTTATGATATTTTTGTTTGTAGATTTGGCCAAACCATTCCCCTAAGGATAATAGTTAGCAGAGTATTTAAGTTTAAAACCTCTTTTAAGAGAAAATTCTATCATAGCATTTCCTGTAAAATAATATGCATTATCAAACATGAGGGCAGATGGCAGACCAAATCTGGTAATAATAAACTGATCAATATATTCAATGATGTTTTCAAAATTGGCTACCCTAAGTGGAATTTATTCCACCCACTTTGTGAAGTAATTAGTCGCTGTAAGGATATATTTATGCTGCTTTGAAGAGTGAGGGATGATATCACCATTATGTCCAGTGCCCATTGTTCAAATGGTTGTTCAATGTTGACTGGTTGTAATGGTAATGTGGGTTTCCTCTGTTTCCCAACAGTTGTTTGACAAACTTTACATTTCCTTACATAATCATGTGCATCTTTAAATAAGGTTGGCCAATAATAGCCAGCATGTAGGATTTTATGTGCAGTTGTGTCCCCTCCAAAATGTCCACTAGTTGGTCCTTCATGGATTTCCTGCAAAACTTTGTTTGCCTCAGATTTTTCAAAACATCTAAGAAAAATAGAATCATAATTTATTCTAAACAACATATTATTGATTATTTGATATTGTCTAGCTTTTAACCTCAAAGCCATTTTTCTTTTGTAACTTAGTTGTGTAGGGGCATATCCATTTTTCAAATAAAAGATGATATCAACATATTTGGATTCAATGTCGTTGAGGCTTACCTCATATACTTGTATATCATATGAATCTTGTAGTGTTGGTAACTTGGATGCTCCTGCTAACATTATGCAAAAACCTTCACCTTTTACAATTTTGGCTAGTCTGATCTCAATGTCATATTCTTGCAATGTTGTCACCCAATTTTCCTTTTTCTCACCTACATCTCTTTGTATTAATATATTTCTCACTGCCGAGAACGAGACTACTACCTTAGTGTGTGTTTTGAGGAGAAAGGGTCTGAAATGCTTTATTGATTTGAAAAATAGTGAAAGCTTGTTTTTCAACATATGAATAGTTTAATTCAGCCCCTTGCAAATTGGTGCTTTGTCTTTGTCATCATTGACCTATGCTAATATAGCTGCATATGATTTCTCAGAAGCAAATATATATTAAATGAAATGATTAGAAAAATCCAGGGTTGCTAGTGAAGGATCATTCAAGATTGATTGTTTAATCAGATCAAAGGCTTCATGCTCAATATGTCTCCATTTAAAAAGAGAATTTTTCTTAATTATAGATTGGAGAGGTAAAACAATTCATGAAAAGTCAGGGACAAATATTTTGACAAAATTTATTTGGCCTAGGAAAGATTGCATGGCTTTCTTGTTATGAGGTAAAGGGATTCCAGAAATTTCTCTTATCCGATCAGGATCAATGTGAATTCCTTCTTTGGATATGATAAATCCAAGGAACTTTCCTTCACTCAAAGCAAAGAAAGATTTCTTGGGATTGAGATAAATTCCATACCTCTGAAAATGCTAAAAGATTTGTTTTAAATCCTTTAAATGATTACCATGCCTTTTTCAATACATAGTTATATCATCTAAATAGATTACCGCTTATTTATTAACCAAACCTTTGAAAGTTATGTCCATGTCTCTCTGAAATGTGACACCAACGTTGATTAACCCAAATGGAATCTTTTGATAGGCATAGGTGCCCCATTTGGTTCGAAACGTAGTCTTTAACTGGTCCTCTATATGTACTAAAATCTGATTATAACCTGAGAACCCATCCAGAAAAGACATTAGTTCTGAGCCTGCAACTAATTGTAATATTTGTTCCATAGGAGGTAATGGGAAATTGTCCTTCTGATAAGATTTGTTAAGATTGCAAAAGTATATACATATTCGAATATCGCCATTCTTTTTTCTGATGGGAACAAGGTTGGAAACCCACCTTGAATACCTGACAGGAAAGATAATTTTGGCTTTGACCAGCGTATTCAATTCATATTTGATCTGATTTTCTAAATTTGGATGGATATTTCTTAGCTTTTGCTGCATAGGTTTTTCATCAGATATCATGGGGATGATATGTTGAATTATAGAAGTTTCATATGTCTTAAGGTATTCATAGTTCCAAGCAAAGACATTCTTGTATTTTTCCAACAAATGAATGAAGGCTGATTTTTCATCATGTGTAAGACCAAGTCCTAGATTGATATTTTGAGGTTTAAGGTCAGTTCCAATATTAACTAATTCAAACCTCAAAGTTGAAAAGATGAAGTTTTGAATTAGTGGGTTTCTTGAATTTGTCCTTGAGATCATATAAGTCCTCCAGCTTAACCACATTCTTAGGTATGGAATTCATAGTCATTTCTTGTTTAAGTTGGTAATCATGTTGATCTTCATCTATTATCTGGTCGACATAAGAGCCTTCAGATGTTAGAAAACTTATGCTATCCTTATCATTATTAAAGACTCAACAATTGGTGATATTTTCGGGAATAGAAGGACTAAAAATCAATTAAATAGAAAAGCGATTGGGGCTATAATATTCTAGTGGAATGAGCTTGGATTCAACATTAGCCAAAAGAGAGGCACTTGCATTTTGGAGTCTTGGGATAGGCGAAATACTAAACGATGTAAAGTGAGAAGTGAGGTCTTGGACTAATGATTTATAAAGTTTCAAATGTCTAGACAAACAATGTATAGTATTTCTTACTTGTTTTATCACAATTTTTGAATCTCCAAACACTTAAAGATGTTTGATATTAAGGTCGATATCCTTATACAACCCTTGAACCAATGCTTCATATTCGACAGTGTTGTTTGTGCATTCAAATTCAAGCTTGCATGCTAACATAGTTTTTTCTCCTTTTGGGCTAACTAATATGCATCATGCTCTGGCTCCATCATTAGATTTGGATCTGTCAAAAAATAATTTCCAAAATAATGAGCTAACTACAGGTTTATCTACAAAATTTATACACTTAGAAGTATTTGTTTGAGAAAAATTTACAACTTGCGATATAACAAAATTTTCCAAGAAGGGTGAAGTATTTGCATTAAAATTTCCTAGAAATGATCCAATTGAGTAGTTTCTAATGATATTGTTGCTATATGCGACAGGCTCATTCTCTCCCTCTAGTTTTGTAACGATATACTTTTGATGTTTTTCGCGGTCAAATCTTATTCGATTTTGCTTTCCATTATAGGGAAGCCACATGTGGGACCGGTCAGTTGCAAAATAGCCATGAAGTTTTTCTGACCAGTCTCTACTAATGATTAAACCGTAGAACTCAGGGATATTAGCCACAAGAATGTCAATGACTTGACACACTTTAGGGTTTGATGAGAGTCTAATATTGACTTGATTGAGCTCTCCTATAACTTCAACTTGGGATTGGTCTAACTACACAATGCGCACACCATATTTTTGGCGTTCAACATTCAATTTCACACAAACTATTCATGGTAGAATGTTAGATGAAGCTCTAGAATAAACTAAAAAGCTATGTATATTTTGTTGAAAACTTCAAAAGTCAAAAGGAATGGAGGAGTATCGGATTTGGATCTTCCTCATATTAGAGATATCGGTAGGACTGATTCTGTCTAATGAGGTATTATGAGGCCTTCCCATTTCTTGGGCAACTTGCGAGATTACAGCAGTGGGAAGCGGAGAAGTAGGGACTGCTTTTAGATATTTGAGAAATAGCTTTTATTGATATTTCAACTTGCTAAGCTCGTGAAAGGTAATGTTCACCCTAGTCTTTTTCATATCTTCTACTATGTTGTATTCCAATTCATCAGAGAGTAGCAGGGTTTTAATTGAAGGTGAACAATTTGTTTGAGAAGGAGTGGTTTGAGTGGATTTAGATGAAGATTTCTTACTTATTATTTTGTCTTTGGGAGCTAGAGTTGATACCTTCTACTTTGGATTTTTTTGTGGTGAATCAACAGCGCTTCTACTCCTGGTTGCAGCAGGTAGTGCTTCTTGTGCTTCTTCATTAGGAAGGATAAAATCCCACGCTCCTTGTAACTCGACTACCTCTTCATCATCTATTTGTTCTTTATCTGTTGAGACTTTATCTTCCTCCACATCTAATTCAACATTTGATATGGTGCTTGGAGGCTTAGTATTAAAGGGGGGATTTCTTTTGTATGGTTTGAATGATTTCTTTGAGGAAGTCTCTGCTACCTGTTTCTTGATATCAACCATTTCATTGGACATGGTTTTAAGGAACTTTTGTAGACCTTCAAGATCAAAAGGATCTTTGGGTGGTTTTTTCTTGGACTCGCCCCTAAAAGTTACTTTCTTGGATTTGCGTTCTTCTAATTCATTGTTCTTATCTAAGGCTAGAATACATTTTTCTATAGCTATGACTTCTTTCATGTTCCAAAGTTGGTTTGGCAACCCTATCGACAAAAATAATTGTGTTTGAGGGAAGGGCAGAGATGTACCATTCATTTTGGACTTCATTGCTGGGCTTAGATGATGTTGGGAGTTTATTCAATAACTTGTTAAAACATGGATTGAATTCGTTAATTGGTTCTTTAGGTTCGGCTTTCAAGTTGGAGAGATCATTGATAAGAGTAGTCGTTGATCTGTCATCTCCAAATTTGGTTAGGAAATACTCTTGAAAGGCATCCCAACTATTAGTGGAACCCAATGGTAATGAATAATACCACGACCCTACTGATCCTTGTAAGGTATAAGGGAATAATATTACAATTGCATATTCTTCCACTACTTTGTTTAGGTTTATGGACAACATAAAATTGTTTATGTGTTCTTTGGTTGGTAAGCCATTATCAGGATTGAATTTTGGTAACCACTTTTTTGGATGGGCTGGCAATAGATGTAAGGGTCCTACCATCCATACATCTCCTAGATTCGTCCATGGCCTTTGTGGGTTTTCAGCCATCGTAGGTATCTGTGTAGAGGAATATGTTCATGTATTTGAAGGTGATTGGGTAGAGGAGGCTTGTGCTCCAGTACCAATGTAAACCATGATCTGGAGTTATGATCTGGAGTTATGAGGCGGATGGTTGATTTTGTGATGAAGTGGATGGAATGAATGAGGATGTTTGAGGTGATGATGAGAGAACCTCACTATGGGATTCAGATTGCGTCTTCTTAGCTCTCTTATGGTTTGGTAGAGGGAATTCAAATGGGGGAATCCCAAATTTTTCACTCTGTGCTCTAATTAACCTTTGAGATGAGGGGAACTCAGAAGAAACACTAGCTTGGGATAACTTAGATTCTTCTTGAGATATTGAAATCCCTTGTAGCTTATGGATCAAATACTGGACTTCAGCAGTTTCTATAGAAGAATATTGATCTGGCTTCTTTGAAATCACAGTAGTGGATTCTAAAGGGTTCTTTCAACTTCTTGCTCAGGATTTGGATATTTGTAATGCGATCGAGAACTTGGAGGAGATGGTGAGGGAGTTTTACTCTTAGAATGGCCTATTAATTTGAATTTACTTGCCATTCATAGTTAGGCCCTCCTTCTAGCGCCAAAATGTTGAAGCCTCGAAAACCATTGCTACAACATGGGGGAAAACCACCCAGTTCATACCTTGGTTAGCATCTCCTTTTCCGTTTAATGTAGTTACTCTGACTAGGGATAATTGGACCAGTTTCCCAGAAGATATTTAGATAGTCTTGGTGAGGTGATATATGATGTAATGGGGGAATGATTAATCTCAGTTTAATCTAATCTAAAATACTAAACACATACATGTATCCTAGTTTAAACACTATTTAAATATAAATATACCTGGGAATTAAATACAATATGCGGTCTACAATGATGTCCTACAACAATTGGTAATAAAGATCATTCAACTGCAATAAGAAGTGAAATCATTTAATTGTAATCATTTTGGATAAATAGTTAGCTAAAACAATTGTCAAATATATATCACATATAAAATCATTCATGTATTAAGAATAAAGTCGAAGCCAACATCATACAAAAGTGCAATAATGTTAAACTGTAATTCATACTTTCACACATAAAACAATTAAAAGAAGAAGTATTTCCTGATACATAAATAAAACAAGATCATAAGATAAAAGTACCATATATGACGAGTCCTCCTCATGTGCTTCAGCAATATTGACCTAATTTCAATCAATCCAACATATTCTAAGAGTACAAAAGTTCATTTCAGTAGAGCATGCTAGATATTTAAGAGAAAATAGATCTTGTTGCATTCATTCCATCAGAACATCCTCAAAAGTACAGAAGTGAAATGTTTCAAAGAATGTTTCTGATAAAATTTCTAGACCCCTCTCTAAATGTATGAGGGGTTTAAATACTAAAGTATAGGTCCTAAAATATATTATTACAAAAATAGCTGAGGAGGTTTAAATGACCTTCCTCAAATCATGTGAAAATAAAACTAAAATAAAAATAAACTAAGTGACCAACTCCTTTGCATTTGATCTTTGAGATCGCAAATATCTGTCATAGGATTGGGTTGTGTCGATTGGCCAATCGCAAAATTTAACTGCCTAGCAAATATAGCATCTGTTAGCACTGGCACCATTTTTTTGTGGAGGTTGTTAATCATCTCAAGGTCATTCACTGGTTGTATGGTTTTACTAAGAAATACCAGTACGCTTCCCAGTTTAGCTTTCTCATCTGTCTGATTACCTCCTTTTCCTTCGTTGCCTGCCTCCACTGCTACTCTCACTGTTTGACATTTGGAAGAAATCCTGGTATGCATTTTGTAACCAGGTTGGCACCATGTAGATGTTCATTGATGGCTTCTATTATGCTATTTGATGTTGCTGTTGTGATCATTGTTTCCCTTTCTGCTTACTTGAGCTGAGAATCCCAATCTATGAGCAAGATGTCTTTATGTGATACCTCCATCTTTGGCAGATTAGCCTTTCTCCCATATTTTCATTCTTTCAAGGTGATAAATTCATAAATACTTTTATGAATTTCATAATACTCAAGTCTCATGTTGACAACTTGGCTTGATAGCTTCTCACTGATCTCGCAATAAGGATTTATTTGCAAGATTTTCTGGCAAAGAACTTCCTTCTGCTGCATTAGTTGGGAGTTAATATTGACTGCTTCATTTATGAAATCATCAATTTGTGGATTGTGTTTATACTTATGTGTCATAGCTTGTATCCACGCATTTATTTTTTGCTACGCTGGCTTGATAATGTATTCACATTTGTTCAAATTCCTGCTGGAACTAGGCTACTTGTAATTTTGCTTATTGATTGGATTTCTCCTGAGCTAATTGTTGTTCCAACAACAGACTTTTTTGTTCCTTTTATTTAAGCATCATTTGGACCTCTTTCACTTTGTCAATAGTCATCATAGCATAGGCTCCTGTGAATTGCGATAATTTTGTGAGATTTCCAGATGGGTCCATGCGCGATTCCTTCCATACAATGTCCATTGGTTCATTGTCACGAGTCATAATAGTTGCAGCTTCTAACATTCTTTTCTTCCTTTGTCTCTTGACAAAAACTTTGTGGGTAGGACTATAAAATACATCTAGTGGAGGAATTTCCTCAATTCTCTAAATAAGTTCTGAAGTGGGGGTGGTAGGAATGAGCTCAACATCCTGAGTACCTACATTTTTTTCTATTGTTGTTTCTTGAGTTGACTTGTGTTGTGTTTGCTTAGGAGTCTGTATCTTAGATGTTTGTTCATCTATGTGAAGCTCGTTGTTGAAATTTTCCCATTCTTTTTCCAAATCAATAACTGGGGTTTCTATTGACTGATTGGATGTAGAGTGAACTTCTGCCTATTTCTTTGCCAAGGTTTGCTTGGCTATTTCCTCTGTAGTTCCAGATGTGTCCCTTTCGGACTCTTTATTTTTATTTCCTCCCCCATTTTGAGACTAGTGCTCTGAGTGCTCTCACTCATGAGTATATCTCTCTTGGGTTTCTTCTTCGAAATTCTCTTTGGAGCTATCCTCCAAGCTTACACTGGGATTTGGCTCCCTTATTGGTTCAATCTATAGTAGGTCCAATGGGATCTTCAATAATCTCCTTTTTATGTATAAATGGAAATCTTTAACATCATTTGGGATAAAAGGTAGTGATTCCATGTACGTCACTTCTGAAAATGTTTCTTTTTGTAGGAAGAGGTCATCGAAGGCGTTGTCCTTGTGGGTGAATGGTTTTACGTTCACCATCGTAGTGAAGTCCTTAGCAATTCCATTTGGGTCATATTTCCTTCCTGGGATTGTAGTTAATTTCAGAGACTTCGTGATCTCTACTTCTTTGCATGCATGTCCAAAATCATGTAGTGCATATGTACCACATTGCAACAGAAATGTAGGCCAAATGGCCTTCTTCTTCTCTTTCAATCCTCTGCTCAACCCACCTTCCCCTGCCATTTGGTAGGCTATCTCCCTAGCCATTAATTTGTCGGGGACATATTATGGGAGAACATGTGGTGAAGAAATGCTCCCATATACTCTGATATAGGTAAATGTTTGCTCCCTAAACTATCTGGCTACAAGCAAGATATCCACTTCAGCTTGTTTTGAAAACCTAGGGGTGGTTGTGTTGTAGACTTGTTTATGGATGGGTAGCATAACTCCTTGACAAATATTATAAAAATGGGGGTGAAAATGATACTCCCGCAAAATCTTATGGTACACATGGATAGGAAGTAGGTCTTGCAAAATCCACTTCCATCCCATAATGGTAAATTTATAACTAAAACATATTACATCCATTACAAAAGCACTCATGAAAAACAAGGGATAAACCCTTATAGAAGGGCTTCTTTTTCTCCTATATTCCATAATGGCTTTTGCCAAATTATCAGAGAAAATTTGATCCCAAGTCATTATCATTGCGTTCACAACTGCATCTATTAATGGAAGCCATTCCGGGGAAAATGTGGTGCTATCAGGTTACTAAACAATCTACATAGCATCGCTACTGTAACAATATAAGGGGGAGAGATATATGTCGTAGAATATATACCCATCTTATCCCATTTGAGCTTGCCTTCGCTTGTTGTCCAAGCCCATGTGACGTCTATTGGGTCTTCATTCTCCTTAGCAAATTTCTCAAGGAACTGTCTATTGTAGAGCTTCTGTGGCTCTAGTAAACGGTACATTAGCTATAGGTTGTCTGCTGAAAAATATCCCATAACCTCTTGCCTATGATTCTTGAATTCTCTGTCCAAGACATCCACCACATCAATTATCCACTTGACCATATATGTGTATGGGATTATCTTCGGTCTTGTGGCTATGTGGTGTAGGAATGAGCACGTTGTCTCAAAGTAGGAGGCGTCATTGGAATCATGAGCATCAGCCATGACCTTTGCTACCAGTGGCCTTGGTTTTTCCTCTTCTAACAAATCATACATGGCCTCCCATGTTGAAGTTCCTCCATCTCTGTTGCATGTACTATCAGAGAAAAGAGGGATCATTTTTTATTTTTCAGATGCAGCTGCCTTTCCCTTCTTTGCCATTACTTCTAACAACTCTTCCTACGGATTTATCCTAAAATGGAGCAAAGTGAAATATATCAAATAGCCAGAAGCGAGAACAAAAATGAGGATGAATGATACAGATAACCTTGAAAAGGTGACAAGAAAGGAGTTTTAATTAAATGGAGATGAAAAGATATCGTATCACGTCGAACTGATTTTCAACATAAATGCCATTAACCCATACTAAATATCCACTAATGGTTCCTTATCGCTACCTTTATTGCTCATTAATATTTTGCATCGTAAGACGAGAAGGAAAATTTTTAAGGTCATGAGATTTAGTTGCAAATCATATTATCGCATATTTGATTTTGCACTTTCTTAGAGTTCCTTAGTTTTATGCGGGATGCAAGATGCAAGATAAGCGATGTGTTCTTTATTATTTAAAGCATAGCTTGTTTCATGGAATTTTTACCTTATAAAGCATTTTTTATTGCGCATCGGACTTACGTGATACTTTATGACATAAGCTTTAATCGAGTCTGCGCTTTTATCACATTTCGCAACATCGCGCAGTTCGTAAGATTTAAAACCTTTCTTAAGTGTTTCTGACACATTGCGATAAGATTGACCGTCTCATCGCAATATCACATTTCACATGTTTCAACATACTTCATGAGGGTGTGCCCTTTGTGAATGATGATATGTGATAGAGGCTTTATTTTAATAGGAAATGCCTTAAGCCCTAGCTTTAAATTAAAAAAGCCTACTGATATCTAGGTTAAGTGCAGTGATTCCTTTTGATCGCTTTTCTCGAGTTTTGCTTGTTAACAAGGATTTTGACAAACTTGGTCCAGCAATATGCGGAAAGGTGAGTATTTCTAGCATTCAAAGGGTTTTGACTTGATATCTTTCTTTCTTCCAAAAATTTAAAAGAAAGTGTCTAAATGCTAAATTTGTTTTTTGAAGGATTTTATTCAAGGGTCCCTATTTATTAATAGAATATTAGTTATTATATTAATAAGGGGGGAGGGGGGGGGTGGGTTGTTGAAGAGAACAACAAGTCCTTACCAATTCCACTATGTGACTCATCCCTGGGGCCAGACTCACGTGTGCTACCCTCGCTTGACCTGTGCCCACCTGTATACTATTGGCCTGAATCTGCAACTCGTACAAACCTTTTTGGATGCTCCCCAGTGTCTGCATATATTGCTGCTCAAACTTTTGCAGCACTTCAATTGTAGTGTCTCAAATTTTGTCTATGATCTCATAGAGATCACCCTCCATCAATGTAACCATGGGATCACCTTGTGACTTTTCTAATTTTTTTATTTTTCTGATGACCTTCCCGTTTCTATTGTCTGCACTTCTTTAGACAAAATAGGGTGTTCTACCCCTCATCTCCTCTGTCGCTTTGTTCAGACTGTTCTTCCTCCTCGATTTTGGGGGAAGGGGATTTTCCACTTCTCTCTGACTCACACTGCTCTTGTTCATCTTGCTCCTTAGCAGCGCGCTCTTTCTCCATCTGAGGTTTCTCTACGACTTCCTTCTTTCTCTATGCGACCAAGTTTTGTGCAACTTGCTTGGCTGCATCCTTTCTTTTCTATGCTTTCGAACTACTCGTGCCCTTACTCATTTTTTCATCTCATTCTGAGGGTTTGCGCCACTCTGCAGTACATCGCTTAATCAAATCTTGCACGTCTGTATCTGGTACCAAATATGGCAATTCATGCCATTTCTATTGTGGATCCTTCTGCACCTTAATGTATACTCAGTGAAAGTCAACCTTGAACATGGCATCAGCTGAAAAATGCATGTACAAGGTTGGGGACAACCTTCGACGGTGGTTAATGGCCATGCGGAGACTAGATTCAATCAGAACCCATAATATTTTTATTTATGTGACCTGCGCAAGGTCCTTTATAGCCCACAGGGAGGCGAACTGTGCTACCTCTGGTAATCCTTCTTCTAGCAGAGGAAATTGGATATCCTCTGGTAGCTCCCATGCAACCAAGACAATGGAGAGCAGTAACCAAGCATAATGGTCGTGGTCTCATCTTGGGCCTCACGGAAATTCACAAGGAATTCCTGGCACAAGTACCTGGACCAATTGAATTGCACACCCTTCGCTCATTGTGCAGCTAGGGATACCATGTGTGTTTGAACTTTATTCACACGACACTTTCTCATTACTTTCCGTGCTAAGATCTACGTGGAAATTTTCATTGCAGGGTCATTTATGGAGGTGATTGAGTATCCTCACGCCTTCTTCACAAGGTCAAATTCCTTCTTCATTCTTTCTTCCAAATCCTTTTCTCCTATCTTTCTGCCAAATTCCTTGGTCCAATTCAATCCCTTGTATGGTGGTGCATGATCCTATGGATGAGAATTTCAATGATGGGGATAGGACATCCTAGCCATAAGCACCCATCATGCACTAGAGTGAGTAGTTAGTGCACACAGGCTGTGTTGATAGGGGTGCGATGATAATGGGGCACCCACAATAGGTTCAACAATCCCAAATTCTGCACACCATGGATCCATTCCACTATCTCTAGCACGATGACACCTGAGTCCACATAGAAGACACGCTTCATAGAGTTAGTTGTTCTAAGCGAGGAAACCTAACATGATCTGTGAGGTCCCAATCTTCCATATTCAACAGTGGAATCCGCGCATGCCACAAACCTTAAAAGGGGACATGCTCAGGTAGTAGGGGCGTAGAAATAGAAAAAAATTCTAAGTTTGGATCCTTGGTGACCTTCACCTTCCCCTTGCACTGAGGGATATAATCAGGAAGCTTTGTGATGGGCTCCATTCCCTCAGCATCTATGTCTTTTGTGCCATATCCTTCCTCTGCCTCCAAATCGACGATCTTCTCAGGTTGCTTGTCTTTCTTTTGTTTTTAAGCTACAAAGTGCTTCCTAGGTGATTCGTGCACTAGCATGAGCTTCCTTTTTTTATACTTCATTGGTTTCTATGTTTCTCTAGCAAGGGTAGGCTTCGGCCTACGCAACCTCAACACTGGAGCTTCCATACTTACCACCTCTGGAGCATCTCCTTCAGAAGAAACATCACCACCAGTACTCACAGTCTCTGCAGGGCTTGGTCCTAACATATTTTCAAGGATGAATTTCTGATTCAACTCAGACAACTTGGCAAATGCAGGGCTGGTGACTAAATCCTCCCAATAGAACGGTGCATAGGAAATAGACAACATAGCTCAACAAAAACTCTAAGAGTGCAAAGTGTTCTCTGTTGGACCCACACACATAATTTATAGGGGTTTTTGAATTCGAATCCGACCGTTCCCCCCAAATTTCGATCATTAATGTTGTTTTGGCATCATATCTTCAAATATTTTGGCCTTAAATGCTACCAGCACACTCCTCTTAACCGTCTTCTGGTTGTCAAATCATGAATAGTGACTTCAGCGGTCACTTTTCTATTGTGATGTATGGTACCTCCCCCAATAGCATAGCTTCCTTCACGCAACTTCATAGGATGTATCTGCATCATCTTCCACATAAGCCACCTGCCATGTAGTCCTCCAACCTTGGCAGTGTATTTTATAGTCTTGCGCTCCCTTGCAACTGCCTGGAGCACTAATACTGTCTTGCCACCATATAGTCATTGTGCAGGATCCCCTATATATAGCTTCAATCGGCTTCCATTCACTTGTCCCAGAAAAGGATCTCCATTAAGCTTCGTGAGCTAAACTGCATCTCCATCTGTAATTTCTTTGATAATATACGACCCTAGCCAATGAATCTAAAATTTCTCTGAAAACTTAGTGAATTTACTATCATATAACAAAAATAGATCATTTACCTTGAATGTGAGAATCTTGATGTGTCAATTGTGCCATGCTTTTTCACGTTCCTTTTGTACTTGTTGATAAAATCCAGCCAAAAATCTATGATCCTTGAGCTCCATCAACTGTGCGAGTCATTTCTCCAAGGCCTCGTGATCCACCATATTCGTCAATGCCACTATGCGTAGACTAGGAAAAATATATTCCATTGGCATTAAAGCTTCTACACCATATACTAATCTAAAAGGTGTCTATCATGTAAGCTTTTTAAAAGTAGCCTTGTAATCCCATAGCACTGCAGGTACACACACATCCCAATCATTTCGTTGCGCATTGCAAATCTTTGTCAATGCATTCTCCAAAATCTTATTAAAGGCCTCAACTGTTCCATTATCCTTTGGATGATACAGTGTGCTCTTCTGATGATAGACTTGGAACTCCACAGTCAACATGCTGATTGTCTCATTTAGGAAGTGCATACCTTGATCACTCATCAATACCTTCAGGCAACCAAATCTAGTTAAGACACACTCAAACAAGAACTTTGCTATTGTAGCCCCTATACAATCCTTAACCAGTTGTGCCTTTGCCCATCTAGTCAAATACTCTATCGTGGTGATGATGTAGCGCGCACCAGTTTTCTTCCCTGGGGGCTGAATCAGCCCAATGAAATCAATCGCCCATTTTTGAAATGACTGCAAAGATACTTGAGGATTCAGTGGCAACTCGTCCCTTCGTGATGGTTGACCAATTATTTAACATGCATCACATGCCCTACAATACGCTTTGGAATCCTTATGCAGTGTTAGCCACCATAAACCTCCGTCCAAAGTCTTCTACGTAATCGCTCTTCCTACACAGTGCCCTCCTGTAGCCCCTCCATGAGCTTCAGCAAGAATGCTATTTCTATCAAAATCTGGCACATATTTTTGCAATATCTCATCTACACCCACTTTATATAGATGTCCTGCAATTACTGAAAAGTATTCCATGTGCACTACTAGCTCCTTCTTTTGATGACTTGTATACCCTTACGGTGCCATCCTTGTCGACAAAAAATGAATAGTATCTGCAAAATAGTTATCTGCTATGCACATCACAAAGAGTTGTGCATCTTGCAACCCTTCCTCCAAATTATTAGGCTCTTCCTCTGTTTTGATCTGTGACAGATGGTCAGGTCCTGCATTCAACTTTCCTGGCTTCACAATGACCTCAAAGTCATACTCCTAGAATATCAACAACCATCGGCAGATCTTCCCCCACACAATAGCCTTATTGACTAGATATTTAAGGGTAGAGTGATCTGTGTACATTTTTAAATGTCCGCCCAATAGATAGTGCCTGAAATTTTGCGACACATATACCATAGCCAACCCTTCGTGCTCCGTCATTGAGTAATTCTTCTCGGCCTTCAATAATTTCTAACTCACAAGGGCTATAGGATGGTCCATCTCTCCTTCATCAGCATGTGCTAGCACTTCACCCAACACAATGCTCGAGGCATCAACATGTAAGTGAATTCCTTCTTCCAATCAAAGAAGACCAATATTGGTGCGGTGACCATCTTCTCTTTCAATACATCCAAACTGCACTGACATTATTTGTCCCAACAAAATGTAGTGCCCTTCTTCAACTATTTCTCCATGGGAGCGGTAATCTGAGCATATGCCTTGATGAACTTCCTATAATATCCTATATGTCCCAGCGTCATGAAAAGCTGCTTAATGCTCCTTGGGGCCCCCAAATTTACTATCACTGGAATCTTTGTAGGGTCCACCATCAATCCCTATTTGCATACCACGTCACCTAGCAAGATCCCAAATGGAACACATAATAAGAATTTCTTCAGATTCAACACAATATGGTACCTACGACATGTATCCAACATCAAGCGCAGACTTGCTACATGGTGCTTCACTAACCCAAACACTGTCTAGTCATCAAAGTACACTTCCAAGAACTTATGAATAAACTCCTTAAACGTCACAATGACTACGCGAGAAAACATTACAGGCGCATTCTTGAGTCCAAACAGCATCACAGTGTATTGGAAACAACCCCATTCCATCGCGAAGGTTTTTTTTCTCCTATCCTCTGGTGCGATCTTGATCTTATGGTACCAAGAAAATCCATCAGTGAACGAGTAGGCCTCTTGCCCTCCAACATTGTCTAATACTTCATCTCTAAATGCCGTCGGGAATGGGTCATGGACACAGGCATCATTAAGCTTCCTCAGATCTACACAAATCCTTATTTCATCCTTTTGTTTCTTCTCCTGTGCCACCATGGGGCTCACCCAATCATAATCTTCCAGGTTCTATGATGACTGTTGCCATCATTTTATCCAAATATAAGTGAACCTTTTCCTTGTATTTACGATTAAGGCGATATGGCCTCTACTTAACAGGTTTCGCGTCTAGCTTTAGAGTGATTTTCATAATGCCCAAGTCCCCTATTATGCCCTTCAATTCTGAAAAATTAGTAGGGAACAAATCTTGATATTTGCGGAGTAACTCAACAACCTTATCCACCGTAGCGTCATCCCAGTAATCTCCAATTTTTTCAAACTTCGGTTCTACTTTTGTCTCAATGTTTACTTGCTTGGTTTTCAATGGCCTGGTGATGTTTGGGTCTATTTGTGGACCTCTAACTTCACGATGTCCTTCTAACTTTGGAATATTAATATTTCTTGGATCATTGTCCTCCCCTTCAACTGTCACATTATAACATTCCAATGCATGTCGCAACTAGGTGCTCCAATTTGGTTGGAGTGATTCCAGAGGTTCTTGTGGTATTCTGAAGATAATTTCCTTAATCTATTGTAGAAATTCATCAATTCACTCAAACCCATCTTCAAAAATTAAGGTTATTAAGAATACTTCCCTCAATATATCCCACTCTGTGGTGCCATGGTAGATCTCTGTCTCGAAATACAAATTCATGGGGATTGTGTCTAAATTATCGCAAAACAAGTGTACTCACTCTGACTGTGGCTCCATTCTGTATGTTTTGGTCCACTGCACTAGGTGATCATGCGGATCATCCCTCCCATCATATTTCTTAGTTAATCGAAGGTTAGGTCGACCAAACCACAACCTCATCCTTATGTGTACCCCACCATTGTGTGATCATAGTGCGCAGTGCCAAATCTAACGCTTCGAAGCAGTAATGCTCAAGGGCTTCATGCTCAAACAGATCCAAAAACTTATCCATGTTAGTTAAACCTTCATAATAAGGTAAATTCCTTACCTCCAATGAGACGCAGCGAAGCGATTTAGTCATCATGTTGCAGCATAGTGTAGATACTTCATGCAACCGATTCTGCAAATGCTCCAACTCTTCATCTAAATCAAAGGTGTAGGAACTCTTCCAGTCCCATGCAATTCATCCATCTATTGTTAGATTGATCCAATCTTGATCTTGCTCTGTGATTTTGTAGATTTGATCTAAATCATCCTCACTTTCTTCATAATCACGGACTAGTTCAATGTACCACACCCCTTCTGCAAGGTCCAACGGCACTACAACTCGCACCGATTTCTTTTCAAATGAAATTGTCCTCTCCTTCAGGTTGCTGACTCCATTCATGTCAATGTCCCAGTCAATTCCAAGGAGCGCAGGGTATGGATTACTATCATCAACGATCTCTATTACTTCAAAATTAGTTAGCATGCTCACACCCTCTATATCCACTATTACTCCATATAGTCGTCCCATCGGAATGATCTTCTGCTAGTTTGTCATTCTAAGCGGAATTGGATACCACTACAGCGTAGGCCTCCCCATTCTTTCCCATGTCAGTTTAGGAAAAAAATCGCATCAAACCCCAAATCCATAATGACCTAATCCATCTCATATTCTCCTATCTATGTGGTGAGCCTCATCTCCCACCCTATTCTTGCCTTATGTTTTCCAATTTTTCTAACGACGTGGTGTCCATCAGGGGCGTTGTCTTTGCCAGTGCATTTCTTTGTTAACTCTTGCAGGCCCTTCACAACTTTTCTATCACGCAACAGTTTCATGCAGGTCTCCAAGAAAGTAGTAAGGATAGGGGGTCAACCCTTGTAGGTGCACTTCTTTGTTGCAGTTTGTTCTGGATTCCTAAGGTGGAGGACTCAACGAAGATTTTGTCTTCCATAAAAGTTTCCTTAGCATGCACCAAATCAAAACCAACTTCCTTTTCTGGGGCCTTGCGGACCCATTCCTATTTTTCAGGCTATTTCCCTTTATCATAGCCAGTCATTATTCTGCTCCTCAAACTATATTCACATTCTGATCTTCTTCATGGGGCTCAAATCTCATCATTTCTAAGTTATGTGTAGGTTGATGAGATTGCACCTTCTTCTCCTGTGTCTTAGCTATCAACACAGAGAATTCTTCTATAGTATGGTTAAAATGGCTGTAGTATTGACATGACGGGCGTGTTAGATTCTAGCACTCCCTCTCATAGTGCTCTAGTGTTCCACAGCTATAGAAAATAGCCTATCTGTAACCTCTACCAGGTCCTTCTCATCCTAGACCCTGTCCTCTTCCTTGATAAACTCTGCGCGCTCCTCCTGCGCCTTGATCTAAAGGTCAAGTTTTCGCTTGCATCCAGTATGTAGGCGTTCTTTCCATCATCAGTTCATAGCTTCGACAATGGCACTCATCATGGCCCACTGATTTTCTGAAGTCACAGAACAACTTTTGTGGTGTCTAAATGAACTTTTGAAGAAAATGACAATTATCCGTTGCATGTTTTCCAGCCACCTGACAAATAGCGCACCATAGTGTGGCCCCCATACTCGGTCCTACTGGAGCTTCTAGCCTCAGGGGGATTGGTCCCCTTCTTGTGATATAGATTGCAAATATAGGACAATTTTCTTTATCATGCCCTTGGCTCTTACACTTCAAACACCAGACTTTCGTGCACACCTCTAGTTTAGTCTCCTTCTCTTTCTTCAAGCTCTACAATTCCAAGCAGAGGCTCTGCAACTAAGAGTGAATTTGTTGTACCCACAATAGTCGCATGCAATCTCATTGCAATTTCCAGAGCTTCTTCCTTAGTTCTTATCTTCTATTGTGACAAAGCAATCCTCAGGTGGGGTAGAAGTGAGGCTATGAACGACTCGTGATGCTAATCATCTGTGAGCTACATATTAGCTTCTCGAATCACACATTTTAGCCTTTGATCTAACTCCCAAGGCGTCTCATCAACTCTCATCATGATCTCCTTAAATCCCACTATTGATTGCGAGTCAGATTTAGGCTTACTAAACTCTTTGTTTAAAGCAAACTTAGTTTTTGCTAGCATTGCCACATGATGATCAAAATAGTACTTAACATACCATGTCAACGCATGATCCTGTAGAGAAGTAACTAACTGTGTCTTCTTTATGTTGTCATCAGTAATCTATTACGTTGTCCACACAACATTCACAACAAACCAAAAATGATCTATATCTTCGCTCCCTAAACCCTTGAAATTTGGCAACTTCATTGTGTTCGACATGTTGAATGGAGGTGGTGGTAGTGGAGGTGTGGTAAAAGGTGTATGTGGTGGATGTGGAGGTGGAGGTGGAGTGGGTGGATGATGTATCCACGGAAAACCCTGTCTTATCAATTGGACAACACTCTATAGTGAGGCCTATATCACCCCCTCGTCATCACTCAAAGGAGATCCAATAAATGGGCTATATTCAGGACCTAATATTTCTTGATCTCTGAAGAGTTTTCCACTTCGCGTAGCTCCAAAAATCAAGGAAATGGCATAAACCATTTTTCACACAAAAACATTTTAATCCAGGTATTCATAGATCTCAGATACTTACCTTGTGGTCCCTTGAAAAACCTTCACTCTGCCTCATTGTAGTTGACCAAGGTATCAACTGCAAATTCTATAACAAATCCTCCTATAATTCAATCAAGCTAGTGATCAACAGTGCTCGCAATCTTGTCTTCAAAGGCTTCTAATCGTCACACTAGCTCTGAAGTCCACACTATTAGACCGTCAAGCTTTCACCTCCCTTGGTCATCTACCAACTTAGCTAACCAATCATATAACTCGATCGGGAAGGTGCAGAATAAAATTTTTGGTATCTCCGTATACAAATACCTATCCAACCACTGCTCCTTTGACAAGCGTAGATTCCTATTTTCCTGCACCGTGAATTCGTGAATTTTTTTTTCCAACCACTTTTTAATTTCCTTCTTGGTCTGATTCCAGTGATGCGACATGACACATCTCCTTCAGGCAGATGTTGGTCCCGACAATAGAACCATTTGTTGGCTTAGGGGTCCTAACCCAGGTTCAAAGTTAGTTGCACCAACCAACAAACCATACACTACTGGCCCTTTTGGCAACAACCGGCATAGCACAAGTTGTAGTCTCACTCAAAGCAATATGGGGGGATGCTGGAACCAATTTTCTGCATCCAAAGATTAGTGTGATGTCTTTTAGCACCCTAGATCTACCTTTGCACAGATCTATAAGCCCCTAGGGCTCGATAATGTAAGTCCACTTAAACAGCCTTCAGAACTTCACGAAGTTCTACGATCGATCTTTGTGAACCCTTAACAGTCTTTTTATCTACTTATGCGCATCATATAGCTACTCTAGACTAGGGATTGCATAGATAAGCTTTCATTATTAATAAACATTAGATAATTCATCAAATTCTTTGCATAATTACATAAACATGTTTGTGTAAATCATCTAACAGTTATTCAATAGAATCGCACATTATTAGATCAATATTCCATAAACATATTACTCATCAACAACATAAGTCATAAAATGAAATAAATAGAAATACGCAATATTTCTCTAGAAATAGCTTCTTTATTGATTTCCAGTTCAAAATACAAACTCAAAACTTCCCTGTGCACTCAGTTGCAAACTCTACCTAGGCCTCTGTGCACTCAGTTGTAGAGCCTTTCTCTCCTATCTGTCCCACTTCTTTGCACTAGTACTTCTCTTCTATCGACCCATTACATCCATCATTCCATTCCATATCTGTTTTAGACTCTCTAAGACACACCTATTTATATCCTTCTACATACAATCCCATGGTCCGCGGGCCATAGGTGGATCTCAAAACCGACTCATCTTTTTACATAAATAAGGGGCCAAAACCCCTTTGACTTCTAACCATCTACGCACTCTGCATTCACAAATCGTGGAGACTTTACATCATTTACAACAATTACATCAAAACTTGGGCTTTTAACCCAAAAACTCACCCAGGGGACCCCATCCCAACAGTTGTCAATGTTAAGATGAAGTGTTTCTATTACAATGGAACCATGCAACAAAATAATCATAATCGAGCCTTACAACTCTGAAAATCACTACTAGTAGCTTTAAAATCACAGTCTCAATTGCAAGACTTATCTCTTGAATGAAACTATCTCTGAAATCACTATATCGCTACAGTTGTTCCAAGATTTGGCTTAGTTATGTTTCTATCCACAAAGCACTGCTACATTCACTAAAAACTGAGAGGAAAAAATCGATCAAATGCATGTTTTGAGTGTTATTTGAATGGGAGAATGAAATAGTGCAGGGCTAGGAAGGGTAATAGAAATGTCAGCACTAGAGTTTCTGAAGGGCACAGATAGGCTTTATGATAGAGAAACAAATTTAGATACTTAAGTTGCTAGATGGTGAATAATAGTGAGAGAAACCATCATATAAAAAGAGAGATGAGGAAATAAGTACCAAACAAAGACATAAATGGCCACAAAACACAAGTGGCTCAAACTTGGGAAGGATATTACCTAAGACTTCGATACCATGTTAAACATAGCCATGGTGAAGCGAAATATGAAAGATAATAATTAAATGCATATGTGATGCAAGTGGCTCTAGAGACACACACAAGACAAAGACGGCTTATGAAAGCTCGAAAATCAAGGTGATCAGACTGCTTTCAAACCAGGACCAGAGTGTAGATCTCGTCGTCCTAATTGCGATGGTGCAAACGGTTTGTCAATCCGAGCTCGTATGAGGGAGAACAAGCTAGTCAAAGTTCTAGTCAAAGTTGAGTTGTGAGACAGGTTTAAGTGTCCTACAAATTGACCGAGTCCCGAGCATGGAATCTGGCTCTTGAAGCGGGCGAAATTGTTGCCTCTTTAATTTGTCTAATAACCCTTATGCTAGACAAATTCTAAAAAGGCCATATTTTTTAAAATAAAAATTTTAAAAAAATATATGAATGGGTGGTGGGCCACCAACCCTGCCACCCCGCCCAACTAACATATAATGAAAAAATTAATTAAAAGGACCAATGGCCATGACTCCATCGGTCCAACCGCAACCCACCATTAAAACATTATATATATGGGGTGGGCGCGGACCACCTCCGGTGGAACTGGCCCACAACCCGAAACACCTCCAATATACAACCATAAACCGAGGGTGGCAGGGCTTGAACTCGCCTAGCTAGTGTGGTCGGCCCACCTCCTGGGCACCCTCACACACACCATCACACACGCAACCACCCATGAGTCAGTGTACCAACCATAGTGCTTCAAAAACTTTAATGCAAAACAAATAACGTGCCATTCCAAGGAGCTTCAAGGAGTTATGGGGGTGGACTGCCCAATGCGGACCCAACCCCAAAATGCATTTCAGTTTAAAAATTAAAACTATAATGTGTTAAAAAGGGAGGGGCGGGGTTTGACCACCCGACCCCTCCTCAACCATTTTCCTAACTTTGTCATTGCACCAAACCGAATTATTGATTTATCCACCCAACAAACTTATATTTAAACCCGTCATTTGTCATTGCGCAGGTAGGCATATGGAGGAACTAGGTGTTGTAGCTCCGATACCACTTGTTATAGCTCTGATACCACTTGTTATAGATCTAACCCGAAAATATTATAGATTTGATATGAAAATATAAGACAATGCAAATAAACCCAGAAATAATATGAAATGATTCTTTATTGATCAAACCCTTAAGGTAGGGTAACACCATACATTCACTCCTTAAGGAA
>APFE031036333.1:27174-45762 GCA_000404065.3 Pinus taeda | reverse complement strand
CCTGCCAAAAATTACTGGTGAAGATCGGGTCGCGGTCGGACACAATAGAAGTGGGCATGCCATGCAATTTAAAGATCTGGTCCATGAAAGATTGAGCAACCAAAGTTGGTGTAAACGGGTGGGGTAGAGCGCAGAAATGAGCATACTTCGATAGTTGGTCCACAACCACCATGATGACTGACTTGTTCCCTGACTTTGGAAGACCTGTAATGAAATCCATAGAAACCTCCATCCAAATTGATGTCAGAATGGGCAATGGTTGTAATGTGCCTGGTGTGTTGACGGTTTCCCCTTTGTGGCGTTGGCAGACATCGCATTCTGCTACGAAAGTAAGGATGTCATTTTTCATGCCTGTCTAAAAAAATGATCTTCTGTTGCGAGCATACATCTTCTAAAAGCCTGAATGTCCTACAATGGGAGATGAGTGCAATTCTGCCAAAATGCGACTTTTGAGGGTGGATGTTGGTGATATTATGACTCTGTCCTTGTAGCGAAGACTATCATCCTGCCACGAGTAGCCCTTGGTGGAATTTGGATCTACCTGCAATTGAGAAATGAGTTGGGAGAGCCCGGGGTGTGAAAACCATCCCTTGTGAGCTTCTTCAATCCATTCTGGGATGGGGAGGGAAATTGCTAGTAGGGTACTTTCCTCCTCAAATTGGCGAGATAATGCATCTACTACACTATTGTCTTTCCCTTTCTTGTAAATGATCTCATAATCATATCCCAACATTTTGGCTAGCCATTTATTTTGTTGTGGGGAGGATAGGCATTGCTCCAAAAAATATTTAAGACTGTGATGATCTGTGCGGATTTGGAAACGTCGCCCCAATAAGCAAGGTCGCCAAGTGTTGACTGCATGTAAGATGGCCATCATTTCCTTCTCGTAGGTAGATTGGCCCAGATTCCTCCCACTGAGTTGTTGGCTTGTGAAGGCCAATGGTCGCCCTTCCTGCATTAAGACCGCCCCAATACTTGTACCCGAAGCATCACATTCAATGACAAAAGATTTGGTGAAGTCAGGTAGTGCTAAAACTGAAGTGGAACACATAGCATTTTTTAGAGCTGTAAAGGCATGTTGTGCTTCCTCATTCCAGAAGAATGAATTTTTCTTTAGGAGTAGGGTGAGGGGCTTCACTATGCGACCATAGTTGCGGACAAATTTACGATAATAGCCTGTGAGACCCAAAAATCCTCGCAAGCTCTTCAAGGTCTTAGGTTGAGGCCATTCCTGCATTGCCTGGATATTTTTGGGGTCCACCTTGACACATTCATGCCCCACAATGTGGTCCAAATACTCTACTTCCGCCATGCCAAACGAACACTTGGACATCTTGACAGATAATTTATGCTTGTGGAGCAGTTGCAAGAGTAGATCTACATGCTGAAGATGTGCGGCCCAAGTGAAACTATAGATGAGGACGTCATCGAAGAAGACAAGGACAAATTTCCTGAGATATGGTTTGAGAATGTAGCTCTAACCCAGAAATAATATGAAATGATTCTTTATTGATCAAACCCTTAAGGTAGGGCAACACCATACATTCACTCCTTAAGGAAGGAGAACACTCCACAACCCATATGCCTGTTCACACAATATTCCTTGACACCATTTCTTGACATGGAGTCTCTAGCCTCTGTATAGGCCTCATACATACAATACCATGGATCATTACCATGGTTCCCTCATACCATCCACTAATACCATGGGCCCATTACATTAATACTAATCTTGTGGTCCCTTACATAATATGGTTACCACCTTATTTATTACTATGGCCCATCCCATTCTAAATTATTACCTTGGTACCTACTTGGTAACCCACATTATCCCATAGTATATAAACACACCAACCCCCTAAGCATGTTTCGTCCCCAAAACATGGGAAGAACACAAATAATAAGATCTACTCAAAAGAGTAGTCCACTGATACCATGCACGTGCATCTATCCATCCAAGAGAAAGGTGAACGCTCGATCTTGCTGGTGCCTCGCTCGCTTGATATGCAAGTTGACTATGGCAGCTCTTCTGTGTTGATGTGTAGTAGGTGGATCTTCGCTCCTCGCTATCCTTCATAAGGGGGTTGTTTTCCTTGTGACTACTTGGTTTCCATCTTGATGGTTGCCTTGCGGGGTGATGTGGGTGATGATATATTGAAGTTTTAACCCACGGTGTCTTTTTCGTTAATTCACCCTGATGTGGTGCCCGTTGTGATGTCTTCTTTTCCAATATGACTTCAACCACTGCACCCTCATCTGATGTACCTGTAACCTCTTCTGCTTCAGCCACTGTTTGTGTTTGATTGTCGGTCATCAAAGGCTCATCATCTGATATGTCAATCCCTAGAACATCTTCTGCTTCAGCCTCCTTGGACTCTACCTGTTTATGGAAATATCCTGTAATGTAATTTTCTTCTCTTTATACCAGAGCTTCAGGAATTTCTTTTGTACATTAATATTGATAGTACCCATTGATTCCATCCAAGGGTATCCCAAAACAACATCCATGTTATCCATATCTGAAGCATAAAAATCACCATGCAACACATACTTATCCATAGAAAGCTTCAAATCTCTATAAATCTGAACATCCTCCTCATCCACTTGTCTGTTTTCAATGTGTTTGGTTGGAACTTGCAATTTTTTTGCCAAATTAACATTGATAAAATTATGCTTACAACTAGGATTTATAGACACAACGATCTTCTCCTTCTGAATCAACCCATGAACCTGTAATAAGGATATACTAGTAGGAAATAACCCTACATGTTTCCCTTTATCTTGTTTTCTAGCCTGAGACCATTTGTCCATAAGGAGTTTTTCCAATTCTTCATTCAAAAATTTGGACAAGTCTTTGATGCCAAGTGAGTTCCACCATATGGCAGCCTCTTCTTTCAAACCAATTGGTACTACAAACTTCCAATGTACCCCAAATATGATCTTTAGTTTTTGTATGAATTCTTCAATAGTAGGGCTATCATCTTTTCCTGTAAAATTCTCCATGAAGAGAGTTTGAGAAAAATTCATTTACTTGGTGAAAATTTGAAATGGCCACAATTCCGTCAATATTGCTCAGAATCCCTATTA
Source organism: Pinus taeda (assembly GCA_000404065.3). Taxonomy (NCBI): domain Eukaryota; kingdom Viridiplantae; phylum Streptophyta; class Pinopsida; order Pinales; family Pinaceae; genus Pinus; species Pinus taeda. The sequence goes on along the minus strand of APFE031036333.1, from coordinate 42,675 downwards.
TGACCTATTTTTGGAAATGGAACAACCATTCTGCATCTGTCCATGTGATAGAATTTCTTATCCAGGCACTAGAATTTCATATCTACGCTGCAACTCTTTCGTCGTCAACAAAATTTCTGCAAAAAAGAGCTGATTTTAAATTAGCGATATCTCCCTCATCCGGGCTCCGATTCAACTGAATGTTTTTGAAATTGGGTATTTTTTCACAAAGAATCCATATTTACAATTAGATTTTGCAAATCTTGAACCAGGACGTCTAGATCTGCACCGCAAACTTGCTGCCCCTAAAAATTATCTGCAACCCCAGTGATTTTTAGATCGGCGATATCTCCTTCATACGGACTCTGATTCAACCGATTTTTTTTTGGAAATCGGGTATTTTTTCACATAGAATCCAGATATGCAATTAGATTTTGCAGATATTGCACCAAAATTTACACATTTTATCTGCAAACTTGCCGCCCCTGAAATCTTGCAAAAAAAAAAATATCTCCACTTTTTTGCCCAAGAAAGTGCTCTGATACCACTTGTTGTAGCTCTGATACCACTTGTTATACCTCTAATACCACTTGTTATAGCTCTGATACCACTTTTTGTAGCTCTGATACCACTTGTTATAGCTCTGATACCACTTGTTATAGATCTAACCCGAAAAGATTATAGATCTGATATGAAAATATAAGACAATGCAAATAAAACCAGAAATAATATGAAATGATTCTTTATTGATCAAACCCTTATGGTAGGGAAACACCATACATTCACTCCTTAAGGAAGGAGAACACTCCACAAGCCATATGTATGTTCATACAAGAATACTTCTCTTCATATCTCTCCATGTGGAGTCTCTAGCCTCTATATAGGCCTCATACATACAATACCATGCATCATTACCATGGTTTCCTCATACCATCAACAATACCATGGACCCATTACATTATTACTAACTACTTGTGGTCCCTTACATGATATGGGTTAACCACCTTATTTATTACTATGGCCCATCCCATTATTACATTATTACCTTGGGTACCTCCCTTAGTACCACATATTATCCCCCCTAGGTATATAACACCAGGAGTGGGCACAAGAAATGAGGTAGAATATTTTTTTAAATTTTTAATGTAGGTGGAACCATGATTGAGCGAAATTTTCAGGAGGGTGAAATTTTTGCAGTGTCCAAATTGGACAAATTTTATTTCCATCTTACACCTCTCGACGATGCAAACCTGATGGCGCAGTCCGTTTCCTGATCTAAATAGCGGATTTGCAAAGGATACGGAGGAGGGAATATTTGAGGAATCTAAGGGAATCTAAAAGATTCCTTGAGTCCCAGATTTCAACTTTCTTAAAATTCAGAAATTTGACAGTCAATTTTGCACTATTCAATGCCATAAATCTGATGGTGTGTCCAGATTTTCCATTTCCTCATTCTATTTTTCGACCACCTTTCTAAAGGGAGTGCAGGTGTCAGCGTTCTTGTGCGAGCAGAAATTTCATGAGATTCGACGCCATGAGATCAATGGCACGAACAGCTTCAGCAACTTGACATCCTTTTCTTCAGATGACCCCTGGATGTGAGGTATATGCAGTGTGTTCATGTACTTATTTTGTTATGCATTGTGTTGCTCAGATCCCTATTTGATGCTTGATGTGGGATCTTGTTTCTTACTCGTTTTCATGATTCCTACTTGATGTGATACAAAATCATCTGTTTGTTGTACTTGTTGTCATGATTCATCATGTTTCGTTTGATATCCCTTTGTTGTCATGTTGATAGTATACACTTTTTGCTGCCATGCATGTTTTCATTGAGATCCCTTTTATGCCATGATGGCGAGAAGATCATCATGCATGAGTTTTGAGTCATACTGATAGGAGTATTTTGACTGAGAGTTCCTGTAGTGGAACATCTCTTGGAGCCACTCCTGCGTGAGGGAATTTTTGTTGTATGATAATGAAATCACTCTTATGTACATCATCACTATCGATAGCACTTAATGCAGTGGCCTATACCATCTTGACACCGGGGCCCGAAGACGTAGTCCCACCTGGACGAACTCCGTTATCAACAACTTATGTTTTCATGTGTTGATGATTAACATGTTCCTCTTCTTTACAGCATGCAGATGTATTCACTTATGTTCTTTTAGAAAATCAATTTAACACATCACGAAAGTAAAAGGTCTTGGAAGGGCCCTTCATCACACCCGGACCTGGATCAAGTGTTATCAGAGTGGTCTTTGCGTAGATGTGAATTGCAAGTGTGAAAAATGGAATGTGTAGCGACAGATGATGAAAAATCGATGTACGAGACCATGCTCAAAATTTTTGAAAGAGAAGAAATCATGTATGAAACTCTATAGAAAGAGACAGAGGAAAAGGAGCGATTGAAGCTTCAGTTGCAAGCCATGGGAGAGGCCCTGGAAGAACTGAAGCAAAACAACCAAAATCTTCAAACAGAGAGCTTTGAATTGAAGATGTGTCTACATGAAGAGAAAGAGGGAAAACATATTTTGCTACGACAACTACAAGCAAAGGATGATGCCTTGGAAAAGCTGCAACGTGACCCATGTGAGGTAAAAAGTAATTCTCTAAATTCATGTATGTGTCCTGATGATGATTTCGCTATTTTTGAAAATCATACCACAGGAATTGGATCCAAACTGTTGAAGAAAATGGGGTATGAAGGAAAAGGCTTGGGCTTTAATGGCCAAGGCATTGTCAACCCCATCAAAGTAGAATAATTATCATGTTAGGTAGGACTTGGGTATTTCAGGAAAGAAGTTATGGAATGCGTCGATACAGCTAGCGAACCACCAACAACAGATGATGAGCAATCCTCATCAGTTCTTTCCAAATGGATAGAAGAGGTAAAAGATGTTGATTTCCTTTCAGTTTCATCTTCACATAGTATAATTTATGTTGGAGATGTGGAGATCCCAATTACAGGGAAAAACATGAGGCTCCTCACAAGGATGAGGCACAAGGAGGAAGAACAACTTGGTGTTAATAACCAAGGCATAACTCAACCACTGGAGGTTGCGCAAAGACATCAATTTTTAGGCTTGAGATACACCGAGGGAGAATGCTCGAAGGTGTCAGATGCTTCCAAGACATCGTTGAAATCGTCATGGAAAGAGAATGATGGGAACACATCCCCATCATCCCATGGCAGTGCCCATTACAGAGAAAGAGCTGAGGTAAGCTCTCATCGTCATACTTACACCAGAGACAACAAGGAAAGGTATAGCCACTCTCGACATTCGAATGTTCATTTCGATTATAATCATGTTGTTAATGATGAACGTAAAACATGGAATCGAAAAATACGTACCTTTTGTGGATTACATAACCATAAATTTTCTAAGTGTTGGAAAAGAATGGTAGCACACAAAAGGATGAGGCATGAAATACCCTCTCAACAATAGGTAAAGAAACATGTTAAACAGATCTGGAAGAAGAAGACCTATTGTAGTCATTGTGACAGAAATGGCTATCAAAGAGCCACATGTTGGAGGCTCCATCTAGAGTAGCGCCTTAAAGACAAAGTGTCGGTGCATGAACCAGGTGAAGTAGTTGTTCGACCATCAAATGCACCACAAGGAGGTGACCCATTCACATTGATAAGTGAAAAATGGTTTCTAGACATGTTAGCTTATCATGGTCGTGCTTTTGTAAATAATTTGTTGCATTTTAAAAAGTAAAAGTGATGATGTGTTTTCCATCACTTGTTCAACAACAATGATGCCTGGTCTTATTTTGAGTTGCATGATAAACTGTGAAAGTGATTTCGTGTTTCCATCACTTGTCAAAAAAAAAATATTGTTTAGCCTCATCTTTGTAAATCATGTGTTGTAGTGATGATGTGTTTTCAATCACTTGTAGGAGCAACAATGATATGTTGGCCTTGTTTTCGTCAATGGGGTATTGTGTCCATATTGTTGTAAACTTGACCACCGAGTATGTGTTATAAACTCATGGCAAGTGTGGGATGTTTAGGTCATTAGTTGGTCATGAAAGTCAAGCATGTAATTTAAAAAACAATGTACTACAAGTTGCAAAGGTTGCAGGTGTCAGCTCATCACTTAAGGCTCCGAAGAACAAAGGTGAAGGAGATGGAAGCGAGGCCTTTCAGGATGCTTGTGGTGCAAAAAATGTATAGAGAAGTTGCAGATTATTTTTCATGCTTTTGGAGGACCAAAAGCTCCTCAGTGGGGAGGATTGATCCAGGTGGCTCCAGAGACACACACAAGACAAAGAGGGCTTATGAAAGATTGAAAATCAAAGTGATCATAATTCTTTCAAACTAGGACCAGAGCATAGATCTAGTCATCCTGATCGTGGTGGTATGAACGGTTCATCAATCCGAGCTTGTATGAGGGAGAAAGAGCTAATCAAAGTTCTAGTCAAAGTTGGGTTGTGGGCCGAGTTTAAGTGTCCTACAAATCGACCAAGTCTTGAGCATGGAATCTTGCTCCCGAAGTGGGCCAAATTGTTGCCTCTTTAATTTGTCTAATAACCCTTATGTTAGACAAATTTTAAAAAGGCACTATTTTTTAAAATAAAAATTTTAAAAAAATATGAATGGGTTGTGGGCCACCAATCCCACCACCCCACCCAACCAACATATAACGAAAAAATTAATTAAAGCCATGACCCTGCCGGTCCAACCATAACCCACCGTTAAAACATTATATATATGGGGTGGGTGCGGGCCACCACTAGTGGACCTGACCCACACCCCGAAACACCTCCAATATACAACCATAAGCCGAAGGTGGCGGGGCTCAAACTTGCTCGGCTGGTGCGGCAAGCACACCTCCCGAGCACCCTCACACACACCATCACACACGCAACCACCCATGAACCAATGTACCAACCACGATGCTCCAAAAACTTTAATGAAAAACAAATAACGCGCCATTCTAAGGAGATACAGGGAGTTATGGGGTTGGGCCACCTAATGCGGACCCGACCCCCAAATATATTTTGGTTTAAAAAATAAAACTATAATGTGTTAAAAGAGGGAGGGGTGGGGTTTGACCACCCGAACCCTCCTCAACCATTTTCCTAACTTTGCCATTGCACCATACCGAAATATTGATTTATCCACCCAACAAACTTATACTTAAACCCATCATTCATCAGTGTGCAGGCAGGCAGATGGAGGAACCAAGAATAGTCATAGAAAGCGAGACAGAATATTTTTTTTTTTTTTAATGCAAGTGGAACCATGACTGAGCGAAATTTCCAAGAGGGTGATATTTTTGCACTGTCTAAATTGGACAGATTTTATGTCGATCTTACACCTCTTGGTGACACAAACCCGATGGCACAGTCAATTTCCTGATCTGAGCAGCGGATTTGCAGAAGACCTGGAGGAGGGAATCTTTAAGGAATCTAGGGGGATCTAAAAGATTCCTTGAACCCCAGATTTCCACTTTCTCATAATTCAGAAATTTGATAGTCAATTTGCACTATTCGACGCCACAAATCTGATGGTGTGTTCAAATTTTTCATTTTCTCATTCTATTTTTCAGCCACTTTTCTAAAGGGAGTGCAGGTGTTAGCATTCCTGTGCGAGCAGCCATTTCATGAGATTCGACACCATGAGATCAATGGCACAAACAACTTCAGTAGCTTGACATCCTTTTCTTTAGACGGCCCCTAGATGTGAGGTATATGTAGTGTGTTCATGTACTTCTTTTGTTATGCATTGTGCTGCACATATCCCTATTTGATGCTTGATGTGGGATCTTGTTTCTTACTCATTTTCATGATTCCTACTTGATGTGATACAGAATCATTTGTTTGATGTACTTGTTGTCATGATTCGTCATGTTTCGTTTGAGATCCCTTTGTTGTCATGTTAATGGTATACTCCTATTGTCGCCATGCATGTTTGCATTGAGATTCCTATAGTGGAACATCTCTTAGAGCCATTCCTGCGTGAGGGAATTTTCGTTGTATGACAGTGAAATCACCTCTTATGTACATCATCACTATTGATAGCACTTAATGCAGCGGCCTCTACCATCTTGACCCCGGGGCCCGAAGACGTAGTCCCTCCTGGACGAACTCCGTTATCAACGGCTTATGTTTTCATGTGTTGATGATTGACATGTTCCTCTTCTTTACAACATGCAGATGTATTCACTTATGTTCTTTTAGAAAAGAAATTTAACACATCATGAAAGTAAAAGGTCTTTGAAGGGTCCTTCGTCACACCCGGACCTGGATCAATATGTTATTCACATAATATACATTTATAATAAATTGGAGTGACTCTTGGATTCATCTTCCAAGGTCTCTTGGACTCCCTTTGACTATTCAACTTCCTCACCATAACCCTTGGCGGATTAGGTGTACAACAATTAACTTGCTTGCTTTACTATTCAATGCTATGATAAAATGATAATATTCCACTCCTTCAAATCTTGTTTCTTCTTTAATGATTCTAAGGATAGGTCTTATGAGGTCACCATGACTTTGACCATATCTTTTTTCAATATCAATAATGACGATTATTTTTATGTTTACTCTTGCATTAACTAATATGAATCTGTTGTAGCAGCTACAAACACCCTCCAAAATTTTGTGTTAGCTTCGTTTTGGAGCCTCCCTACCAACCATCCTTAGCATCATGTCTTGCACTATCAATTACATAGGCATTAGCTCAGTTTCAGTGGCTTAACAGCTTGTGCATGTCAACTTGTTTGTCTCCCACCCACAGGCTATCATTCTAGACTTAAAAACACTTATGGCTAAGATGCTCCCCCTGAAAATTGCACAATTCTGGAGGGGAACCAACCTTCCCTCCAAAAATTGTGAAATCCTATTGGGCTGCCTATTAAGCCCCAAAATTGTGCAATCTATCTAGGCAACCCTTCCTCAGAAAAATGCGCAATCCATCCTAACACTGGGCCTCAACCCAGAAATTGCGCAATTCTGGGAGACAGTGATTTGCTAACCCCAAAAGTTGTGCAATGCATGAGGGACAACCAACCTTGCTCAGCCCATAAACTGCAAAAATTTCATCCCCATGCTTATAGACTGTTGCATGTGCCTTGAGGTTGACTGGTTCCCTACGAGACTGAGAAATATTGTTTTGCATGCTTGGGCTGCTTTTCCCGAAAAATAAAAAAAGCATAAGCATCCCTAGATTTTAGAGATCTATTTTTAGTAGCTGGAGGTTACATGCAAAGTTTGTTTTAGAAAATTCCCTCCAAGTGTTGCTTTTTCCTAGATTTGTGGCATGCGCATAATAAGCCTCACTGTAGAGCTCATTCCTCACATCGATCTTGTAGCTCTGACATCCCACATCAAATCTAAGAGTCTTCGGCACATTCAATTCAGCTTTTTCAGGGTAGGTCTACTTTACATGTCTTTTGCTTCATTTCTATCGCTTTTTGCATTTCGCTTTGTGTAAGTGTTGTCTGCTTGGTTTCAATGAATGCTTGCTGTCTTTTTTATGTATGTTAGCTTGTATAAGCATTGTTTCAATTTTCCTTTGCATCTCACTGTTGTCACATACATAACATTGTTTCTGCACTGACAGTCACCGTTGTGGTGACTCACTTCACATACATGCTCTCTTTCACTTTTTTGAATCTTGCATTCACTATTTTCATGCATGATCATTCACTCTTTCTTACACTCAGTCTCGCTATGCATTCAAACCTTTTCATCTTTTCAGTCGTTCGTCGATGGGTCTGGGCTGCCTTGGCCTAGACCTTGCCTTGCTTGGCTAGAAAATGAGCATTTCTAGAATTGAAGGATTTGACTTCCCTCTAGAATCTGTGCAAATCCGGACCAACACTAGCCTCCAAGCTTTCATTACACAATTCTAGGAGGCAGTGCCTTGCTGATCCCAAAAATTACACGATACAATTTGTTCGTTTGCATGCAATTGTTGACTGAAAATGCACATTGCACAGTTTCTATCCTTAGCAGGCTAGGTTGGACTATGCATTACATAGTATTAGCAGTCACTCAGCCTCCTGACAACCGAGACTGTGCCTTTCACAATTTTGGTAGTTAGTCTCCCATCCTCTCGGTGAAAATTGTGCAATCTTCACAGTCAGTCACACAAGTATGTTGCATGTCAGTCCTACATTTTGTTTTGGTTTTCAACTAATAGATTTCTTTCCATGAGTGTTTTTATGTCTCCAAGTATCATAGGTGTTCATCTGCCTCTCAGGAGTATAGGTACAATGGCCTCCAGGAGAGCAGAGTCAAAGGACACCATTGAGATCGCAACTAGGGATGCAATTGAGCAAGTGTCTATGAGCTTGCCTATCTATGAAAACACCAAGTTGTTATAGAAAAAGATATCAAGATGAAATGGAAGCAGCGTCGTAGCGACCAGCACCATCAACAACAGCAGAAGGTAGCAGACTTGCGCGTGACAAAGGTAAGAGGAATGGTGTTGACAACAAAGAGGCAGAGCAAAGCTACAAGTTCAAAGCAGATCCACTCGTGATGAAATTAGCTTTGGAGATTGAGTATAAGAAGCGACAGCGCGAGAAGAGGATCATGTAATGTAAAAGAGAGAAACAAAAGATGGAGGAAACAAAAAAGGAGTTGTAGGAGTTGAAACAGAAACTCAAGGAAGAACAGGAGCTGCGCAGAAGAGAGAAGGAAGTGCAACAGGAATAGGTAAAATACGAGGCACAACATGCGTAGATTAATGAAACTACTCTCATACAATTTATAGACCATCCTAGTAGTTGGCACAGAGCACACAGGGTGAGTAGTGTTGTTGATCACATGCACAAGTGTTAAGGAGCATGGATGTCATTGTGCACACACATGTGATCCCATCCATTGGCACACTCACCGAGGCAAAGACAAAGAACCAAGTCTAACTGGAGCTGGATATGTACTTCATTGATTTAATGCACATAACCACCAACAGAGAATTGGATATCAGTGCAGACACTATGCATCAGTATGTTGTTGCTCCAGCTACACTCAAGACTATGATGCGCATGTTATCAAACAAGTTGGACTGAGGAGCCAAAATAGTGTACCTAGATGCAACGAAGATGAGAGTTCACTTCCAAGAGGATGTCACCATAGATTACATGACACCATCATGGACTACCAATCTCGGCATTGGTTCACCACCATCGATCATCGTGTGGATTTCAAAGAGTTGGTCTTCCCACAGCTTTCCAAGTCTTAGTGATGTCTTGCATGGCTTACTCAAGCCTATTTTGTCTCACATGGGTACATGTGTAGATTATAATGTAACATGTTGTAAAAGTGAAAGACCAAGTGTCGATAGTCGAATGTAACAGTCATGTAGTAGTTGCAGAGTCATGAGTGTAGGTGAAGAGTCACAAAGGGGAATGTCAAGGATCACCCCACCCTTTGCTATTTATAGAACCGCATAACTCATTATATAGGCTTTTGGTAGCCAAGCTTCCTATAGGTGTATCTTAGAGAAAGCTTGGAGCGTATTCTAACAAGCCTTGGCTTCTCCATAGTGTAGAGATAGTATATCTCTTTGGAGGAGCAGGCGAAAGTGACTGTAACGTTCCATCGTAGGGACTAGTAGTTGGGCATGGTTGTATGTATGATTGGAACTTTCACTTTCTTAATATAACACAGCCAACATGTTTCATGCATATGTTGTTATTGTATTTCAGATGTCTTGGTTACACTAACGATATATGTATCTGTTTGCTTATGCATGTATGTGTGGAATTTTCTATATGTGTATGTATGAATATTATTGAGATGTGTTGTTAGTTTAACCATAACTTTGGATCATTGATTCATCTGCCTTCCATCTTGTGATGTATCTTTTCTCATGTGTTCCCTTCCAAGCCACGTGTTTCCACACATTTCCAATGGGCGTACTTACTCCACTTTCCATGTGTTAAAACCCTTCACACACCTTCCTTGGCTTGCTGCACTGGTCACGCCCTTGCTACCAACAAGGACATCTTGCTTGCCTCTGCGTGCAACAACAGTCAAGGTGATATCGTACGACCCACTGCTGGGAATCATACACCAAATGGTCTAAGGTCTAGTTGGGACTTCTTACCGAGGAGATCCCCTTGACATGTTGGCGGGTCCAGCACCATCAAAATTTTGGGAATAGAAGGAGGACCAGATGACAAGCTCAGTCCTCACAATATGTTTTGAATCTCTACATACCTATCATGACTAACTTCAGAGTTTCTCTTTCGGGGTGTATTATGGAAACAAGTTTGAAATCTTGAAAGTTCTCTGGAATAACTTGTCTCATAAAGCATACGATGGTGGAGGCTATGTAGCCTTGGTTAGTCACGTAGTCAGCGTTGTAGGTTCATGTGAAAGACATGAAATCTTTGAATATTACATGACCTGCTCGCATACACGCTTCAAGGGCACCCAATGCATTTGTGTGCCACGCTGCCCAAAAAATATGTTCATTCTATTTCTCATCTGGTCGCAGAGATAGATCATGCTTTCAATCATTTTGATCGTAAAGCACTCAACAAAGAAATTATGAAATTACGAAAAGCACCTGATGAATCTGTTGAACAATTTTACATGCGCTTTCGTAATATTGCATATCAATTTCCCGAAGATGAAATTGATTGGGAATTCCTTGATGGAAGATTTGAGTATCTTATTCACATATCCAAAAAACTGCAATTAATCATTCAAATCCCACTCATCACACTTCGATGATGAAGTTTCACAATCACAGGTAGGCACAGACACTATCACAAGTGACTATCCGCCTGCACCTCATTGAACAACTCCACCATCGCAGAGTGATGTGGGAGAACATGCACACACATTTGTTAAACTGTCACATCCTCCCACCCTACATGCTCTTGATATCTACACATATTTGAATTGCAAGCCTATTGGTTGTCACGTGGATTTGTCCCTCAACCTTCATCCCCACATTACATTGATCCTATGGATTGTACTGTCCTATGTTCTTCCATTCCAGGACTCCTCACCTGTTGTGAACGAGGATATATTTGTCAAGAGACTTAGTGTTGTGCAGCCAACTTGCAATATCATTCATGATGAATGTGTGTGAGAATATGAAGAAGAACTCATGGTGAAATATGACTCCCCTCCTCCTGCGCCTCATCTGCTCTATCCTAACATCCCTGTGATTCTACTGCTGTTGATTTCCCCTGTGAAAGCTCATTTTCCGATGTTTCTACTTCTGATCGTTCACAGGACACATTGGATATCAGTATGTCATTACATTGCATAGAGGACACATCTTCCACTAAAAATTCATCCAATATGTCATCTATCATTTCTAAAAACATGGAGGACGAACATCCTTTCTTCTCATCTACCCCTCACAATTCATCAAATCATGAGGATGCCAACGAACATCTTGAATTTTTTTATCATGGTTGTCTTGATCTCTGTATTTCTTCATTCGATCATGATGTTGATTCACTCACTGTTAATATGTCTAGGCCACTGGTCTCTGATGATCTACCTATCGACAAAGTCAAAACCCTGTAGGTTGTCGAGGCACTTCAGCCCGAGCTAATGGTTATGTCAGGCCCTCGCTTTCTTGAGGTTGGTTTCACTTCTGATCAGGAAATTGTTGAAACACGTAAGGCTCCTCATCACTCTCTACTTTGCATTGAAGATCAAACAAACACCCAGATTTTGCTTCCTCCACTTGAATCACATTATCCCACTGCTCTTGCATTGGAGGAATCTTACATAGCAAGAACACTTGCACGATGTAAGTGGTCTACCTTTCTCACGTTTGCTTGCATGTCATAGTCAAGAGAATGCATATGCTTGACATTTGCACGCAGTGTAGCATAGCACCATGGCAAATCCACAGAGTGCATGTCATGCGATTTCACTCATTTCTTTTCTATGGATGCATTTAAACTCGGAGTGTGTTTGTATTATCATTATATATTTCACATTTTCTAGTTCGCATGATTATGCTTTTCGCGAACCATGCCTTCACCAACATGGTTCAACCAATGCACCAGTGGCTGCATTAGAAGTATCACTTCACGTGAGCAGACCCATGCATCGTTAGCTTAGGAGTAGGAGTAGTGTTTGCTTCTTGTATTTTTTTCTTGCATGCATGTTTGCTTCTTACTTTCTGTGTTTGTTTGCTTGCTTTTCTTACTCACTTTGCTTGTGCATTTACCTCTACTTTTTCTTTGTTTTGTTGTTTTTTTTTCTTGTTTACATTTGTAGGTTAGTCTCACATGAAACTATGTGTGACTCTTGAAACAAGCAGGGTAAAGTACAAGAGGACTTGTGCAGTTATCAACACTTGTTTATCTGTTGTCATGTCTCGGTATGAAGAGCTTGTTGTCTTCAGTCCATGATACACCAATGGAAAATACGTTCTATTCGAAGTGAATCTTGATGAAAATACAACACTTGAGTACTAACTAGTATCACCTACTCCATTCGGGTACTGACTAGGCTCGTTGGCAGCAGAACGATGCTTGTGTTCCTGTGTGACTCCACCGGGGTATTTTCCAGGCCTACTAGCAACGGAGAAAAACCAGAGATGAAACTTAAACTACGGCTATCATATTGCTTGTGTACCAATATATCCCTCGTCCCCAATCGAAACAGTTGTGTTGACTTGGCTTGGAATGTGTGCTAACCGACCAAGAGCATGGCAAATGCTACATCTTTCAATCAAGCTAGTGTGGAAACCAAGATGATCAGAGAACTGAACAATACTAGTGGAGGAGTTAGACTTGCTTTTCACAAAACAAGGTCCATTCAGAGAACTGGAGTTCTACTAGTGTGTCGCCAAGTATTGTAGCGGCTACAACCACCTTCCAAAATTTTGCCTTAGCTTCATTTTGGAGCCTCCCTACCATCCATCTTTAGTAGCATGTCTTGCATTGTCAAGTGCATAGGCTTCAATTGAGTTTCAGTGGATCAACAACCTATGCATGTCAAGTTGTCTATCTCACACCCGTAGGCTATCATTCCGGACTTAGAAAATTTTCTCGTTACGATGCTCCCCCCTGAAAATTGCACAATTCTGGAGGGAAGCCAACCTTCTCTCTAGAAATTGCACAATCCTGTTGGGTTGCCTGCTAAGCTCCAAAATTGCATAATCCAGCCAGGCAGCCCTCCCTCAGAAAATTGCGCAATCCAACCTAAGACTAGGCTTTAGCCTAGAAATTGGGCAATTCTGGGAGACAGTGATTTGCTGACCCTGGAAGTTGCATAATGCATGAGGGACATCCATCCTTTCTCATCATAGAAACTACACAAATTTCATCCCCAAGCTTGCAGACTACTGCATGTTCCTTTAGGTTGACCGATTTGCCCCGGGATTGAGCAATCCTGATTTGTATGCATGGGCTTCTTTTCTCGAAAAATAAAAAAAAAGCAAAACCATCCCTATATTTTAGGGATCTATTTTTAGCAACTGGAGGTTACATGCAAAGATCATTTAGAAAGTTCCCTCCAAGTGTCACTTTTTCCTAGATTTGTGGCATGAGCGTCATAAGCCTCGCTACAAAGCTCATTCCTCACATCAATATTGCAGCTCTGACATCCCACATTGCATCTAGGAGTCTTCGGCATATTCAGCTCAACTTTTTCAGGGTAGGTCTACTTTACACATCTTTTTTTGTGTTTTTATCGATTTTCGCATTTTTCTTTGTGTAAGTGATGTCTGCTTGGTTTCAATGAACACTTGTTGTCGTTTTGATGTATGTTAGCTTGTAGAAGCATTGTTTCAGTTTTCCTTTGCATCTCACTATTGTCACATACATGACTTTGTTTTTGCACTAACTGTCATCATTACAATGACTAACTTCACACACATGCTCGCTTTCCCATTTTTTGAATCTTGCACTCACTATTTGCATGCATGATCATTCATTCTTGCCTACACTCAGTCTTGACATGCATTCAAACCTTTTCATGTTTTCAGTCGCCCGTCGGCAGGTCTGGGCTGCCTTGGCCCAGACCTTGCCTTGCCCAGCTAGAAAATGCACATTTCTAGAAGTGAATGCTCTGCCTTCAAACTGCTCAAATCTGGCCCAACACTGGCCTCTAGGATTTCATTACGTAATTCTGGGAAGCAGTGCCCTGCTAAACTCAAAAATTGTGCAATGCAGTTCGCCAGTTTGCATGTCACACAAGTAGTTCCAAGCTAGGTTGGACCGTGCATTATGTAGTTCCAGTAGTCAATTAACCTCCTCACAACCTGGACTGTGCCTTTCGCAGTTTTGGCAACTAGACTCCCAACCTCCTAGTGAAAATTGCACAATCTTCACAGTCAGTCACACAAGTATGTTGCATATCAGTCCTCCATTTTGTTTTGGTTTTCAACTGACGAATTTATTTCCGTGAGTGTTTCTATGTCTCTAGGTATCACAAGTGTTCGTCTGCCTCTCAGCAGTACAGATACAATGGTCTCCAGGAGAGCAGATTCAAAGGACACCATTGAGAGCACAAATATGGATGCATTTGAGCAAGTGTCTATGAGCTTGCCTATTGAAGACACCAAATTGTTCATAGACAAGGATATCGAGATGAAGTGGTAGCAGCATCACAGCAAGCAGCACCATTAGCAGCAACAAAAGGAAAGGCAAAGCAAAGCTGCAAGTTCAAAGCAGATCCACTCGTGATGAAAGTGGCTTTGGAGATTGAGGCTAAGAAGCGACAACACAATAAGAGGATCGCACAAGGGAAAAGAGAGAAACAGAATATGGAGTAAACAAAAAAGGAGTTGTAGGAGTTGTAGGAGTTGTAGGAGTTCTTGGATTTTAACAAGGATATAGGGAATTCCACTATATTTTAGGAGCCAATTTCCTCAAGGATTGTGCAAGGAAATAGGAGGAAAGTTGAGGCTTATTTTGGGTAAGTGTTGGTTAGAGCAGATTAGAGAGAAGAAGATCAATATTGTAGTGCAGGTTGAGCTTCAAGGATTGAATTTGTAATTGTAATAGATCCATATTCTCATCTGATTTAATACAAAACAAAGGAGGGGTTTTTCCCATTTGGGTTCCCTAGTAAAAATATTGTGTTCATTGTGATTGAATGATTTCCTTTGATTTCAACATGGGGGATTCACTCAATGAACCTCTAACATATCAAGTGCATTCATGGCATACTAAACAATACCATTAATTTGACTACATATTGAAAATACATCTAAAAATAACATTAAGGAATTTAGACTTCTGTGATCCATAACATTGTTTAGAGAATTTTCAGCGAAATCACATAAATAATCATTTGTCGACGTGTTTCGAACCAACCAGTGTGGTTCATCGTCAGGACAAGTTGAAGAAACCGATCCAGCCTAGCATGTTAAATAGTCTGAGCAGAGATTCCAACGGCTATTTTTGACTAAAGGACCCAGGTTAATATTATAATATTATTATTAATAATTTATAATTCTTTTTATGGAAATACGTTAAATCAGGTAAAAAATAAATTCATGGTCAGTTTAAAACTTAATTCATTAATTTATTTAAAACAATAACTCATTATATATAATTTATTCTA
>APFE031036329.1:0-10648 GCA_000404065.3 Pinus taeda | reverse complement strand
ACTATTTTTCCCTCCTTTATATTCCCTTATTTCACTGTTTTGTTTTTCCCTTGGTGGCAGAGGTTGAAACAATCATTAAAGACAATCCAACATAGTTTGACACATCAGCATCCATTTCTTCAGGACAGATTTTCCACCAGTAGTCATGGCATCTAATCCTTCATTTGATTATGAAGTGGAGACCCAAAGTGACTCACCTGCAGAAGGACATGCACCCAGGAGGCCTCATAGAGGTGGCAAACATATTAGAGAAGAACCAACCACCCTTACTGAATTACAGACTTGCCCTCTTTCGATCTCTTGTTTCCAGCGTTAGTCATGTTACGAATTTTGTGAGAAGGTTTCTAGTGTTCAGTTTCATCATGAGTTGGCCCGCTTGTTTGTACTGCATTTACATGGTGATTAGGCCACTTTAGCTGGTGTCACCTTCACACTTACACCAGAATCCATCTCAATAGAAACTGGCATACCTAACATTGGAGAGCCATGGAACAAGAGGCAGAAAATTGACCAGCAGCACTATGAACCATACATCAAGCCCGGCTTTTTGAGACAGCTCAAGAGAGTGTTTCCTTTTTGGTACCTCAAGGATGAATATGCTCCTTTAATGAAATTGAACATGAAGTATTTCAACTGTGAGGGCCGGTTCTCCCGTTTGTATGCTTATCACATTAGACTGTTAATGCATTTTACCTGGGTATGGATGATGAACATCCTTTACTTCATGTGAAGAAACATAGAGAGGAAGACCACCCTTGTGCAGCACAATACCCCTCAACGGCAGTTTAACAGTATTTACCATTTTGCTCTCATCAAAATTGTGGTGGTTCATCAGCTTAGATTATAGGGCATTAATTGGGATGATTACATCTCTCATGAGTTTTTTAGAGCTTCACAGGGACCTTCAGAGGCTGGGCATGAGACAGGTGGATCCTCCTATCAGCATGAAGGCCATGAGACTCACACTGCTACTATGCCATTTTTCATTACTTATCAGAAGGGCACTAGATAGTTATTTGTAGCTGCAAAGCGAGTGTTATCTCCACCTGGGGTGGAAGGGGCCTCGCTTCTGACATCGGCACCACAGGTATAGGACAAAGGCAAGAGGCCAATGCAGGATGAGGGGCCTTCAAGTGAGTGAGACTTTATTCTTGTTTAGGATGACGATACATACATGGGCCCACAAAGTGCAAATCTTAGAGAGATCATCCAGGAGCAGCAGACAGAGATCAAAGCCTTGTCCCCCAACTTGGAGAGGGCTAAGTGGACTATGAAATAATTGTAGTAGAGAAATAATCAGCTTGAAGAACAGCAGGTGATTATGGAGTTACAAAACATCAGGGAGAATCACCAAGTTGCCCAAAGGAGGAGGATTGAATTCACTTCATTGGAGCAAGAGATTAATGATGATCAGGAGTCTTGGCTCGAGAGAGTCAACATCCACTTATAGAGACTATTGTAAAAGGACAAAGCATTGTTGAGACACATGGCTTTCCACTACATGGCACGGAACAAGGTTTGCAAGGCATGAATAAGGAATTTAAAGGCAAAACTAAGGAAGGTGTCCAAAAGGCAGAAGAGGCAAAAAGAGCATGATCGACTCTGAATATTGGCCGAGGCATCCTTGGTCCATCATAGCTCTTGATAGAGAAGGCCCAGCCCAAATTTCAAGAAATTTGGAGCAATTTTTTGCATTTGAAAATTTTTTGCACTAAAAAATAGAGTTTTCCTCCCTATGCGCCACACCACGTGGCACACGCTTTTGCTAGGGAGCTCCAAATTACAAAAACTTTGCATTTCTAGATTTGGCATGAAAAATTATGGTTGTTTGTTCATGGCCAAGAAATTTGGGCAAGTTTTGGGCCCTTAAAGAGGTTAAAAACACTCAAAAAATGACCTCACTGCCCCTATTTTGACACACAAGAAGCAGTCTTGGGAGATTGGATATTTGGAGGGGCAAATGGACACCAAATCCAGAAATTCCACTTGGGTTGGAAGGTAGACAGGTAGGGCTTTCCAATGAGCTATTAGGAGCTCAATTTGGACTTCGGGAAGGGCCTCAAAATAAGATCCAAATTTGCACTGCGCATAGAGATTTTGGGTGTGGCGCATAGAGAATTTTGGCCTATTTTTCACTCCTCAGCTCGGAAATTCGCCCAGTTTTGACTAGTTTCACTTTTTCATGTAACTCTTGATCTACCATGATGTAATTTTGGTACATATTTACTTGTTCTTGAGGATTCATTCACTACAAAGTGAAAATTAAATGAATGAATCAGTTTCCTTCCATATAGAGGCAGGTCGTTTGATTGCCTAGATTTTAGTGCCTTGTTTAGAATTGGTTGAAACAGCTCCTATAATGATGAGCTCGACCCCTGGAGGCATGGGAATGGGTTAGGATGGTCTATATCATGTATTTTATGAGTCATTTTCAGGGTTGGACACTTGGGATTGCTTGGAACTTCTTTGTACATTTGATTTCTGCATTTTTGGCAAAGGAAAGACCAGGGTTTTGCAGCACTTGTTAGGATCCTTGTGGCTCTGTGTTTTGATGGTGTTTTTTTTCATGCAATTATAAGTTCATTGATGTTTATGTATGCCATTTCCCTTCTCTTTGATTCTGAAATTAAACAAATTTTAGTGACAAAGGTAGAATTCATAAGTTTGATGTGCTCTATCTTTTAGTTTTGTTTAATTATCAATGTTTTCTTCAGTTTGAAGAGGATTCTTGATAGCCTCTTGCCCTCTTCAGCTCCTCAGCAGTCTTTTCTATCCATTCATTAATCTAAAAGCATTAAAACTACTTCCTACCTTGCCCCAACCTGAAAACTCTGCAAAAATTTGGCCTCATCCTCGGACCCAAATTTGCCTTTCCCTTTTTCCAACTCAAAAACCCCAAAAAATCAAATCAAATCTTTGCACTTCATACCTAGCCTAAGATTAGTTGTTAAATTGGTCATCTCAAGCCCCATTTGATTTTCTTTTACAGAGATTGACCCGGAGAGAGCCCTCTCCTGACCTAGTAGGGCTAGCTATGAGGCTGAGCGTGGTTTGATGTGGACCTAGACGCTTAACTTTTCAGCCTGAGGTAAATCTAGGCTCTAACAGAGTCTTCCAGAGATGGATGGAAGCACATAAGAGAAGCTAACATATTGTTGGAGGATGCAAGAGAGAATGTGGGAGCACCATCTTCTCGGCACAGACAAAGGAGATCACCTGAGAGGTACACTAGATACATGGCCCTTACTGGGGATGTGTTGAGAGCGAGCCATCTTCCTTTGAGGAAGCAATACAACAGCGAATTTGGGTTGATGCTATGGTGGAGGAGTATGACTCAATAGTTCGTAACAAAGTTTGGGATGTGGTTCTGAGACTAGAGAACAAGTCAACTATGAGTTCTTGTTGGCTTTACAAGGTAAAGCAAGCTACTGATGGTAGTGTGGAGAAGCATAAGGCAAGATTGGTTGCCCATGGCTTTTCACAGGTCGAGGGGATTGACTGTGATGAGACTTTTGCTCCTATCATGATTTACTCATCTATCAGATCTATGTTGGCACTATCAACATAGATGGGTTGGAAGATCCATCAGATGGATGTGAATACTGCATTTTTCAATGGCTAGATTAAGGAAGAGGTGTACATAGAGCAGCCAGAAGGTTTTGAGACCTTCAATTGTGAGTCGCATGTGTGCCAACTCAAGAGAACGTAGTATGGGCTGAAGCAAGCACCTCTTGCTTGGTACATCAGGATAGACAACTACTTCATCGGGTTGGGCTTCATAAAGAGTGAAGCGGATGTGAACCTGTACCACATTGTGGTGAAAGGTAAGATGTTGATCATTGTACTTTACGTTGATGAACTCATATTTATTGGTGATGATCAGTTGATTATGTCTTGCAAGGAGGACCTTGCAAGAGAATTCGAGTTGAAAGACATGGGTCTCATGCATTACTTCCTTGGCATGGAAGTGTGGCAAAAAGATGGGGAGTTGTTTGTGTCTCAGGGCAAGTATGCCAACGCGATACTCAGGAGATTCCACATGGAGAAGTGCAAGCCCATGCAAACTCCTCTAATAGGTAACTGGAGGAAGGAGGTTTCTACTTCAAGAGAAGTGGTAGAGGCTATCATGTATAGGTAGCTTGTGGGTTCACTGATGTACTTAGTGAACACACGACCAGATTTGTGCTATGCGGTGAACCAGTTGAGTCAAGCGATGGTTCAACCTACCAAGATGTTTTGGAAGGTGGCAAAGCATGTATTAAGATACCTCAAAGGCACATCTTAGTATGGATTATGGGATATATGGATAGAGGGAGTGAAGCTACAAGGCTTCACTGATGCAGATTGGGCAAGGAGTCCATCAAATTGGAAGAGCACATCAGGAGGGATTTTCAACCTTGGGTCAGTGGTAGTTTCTTGGTACAACGGGAAATAGAGGTCGGTTGCACTCAGCTCAGCAGAGGAAGAATACATGGCTGCAAGTCAGGCAACATGTGAGGCCATCTATATGTGGAGAATCCTAGTTGTTTTGTTTGATCAGAGGATGGATCCAACTGTGATCTATTGTGATAATAAGAGTTGTATCAAACTCTCTGAGAGTCCAGTATTTCATGATAGGTCTAAGAACATCGACATATGATATCATCATTTCAGAGACTGAGTAGCGAGGAGGATCATGTTGCTGCAGTATATTTCGACAGAGGAGCAAGATGATGACATTTTGACAAAGGCATTGTCAAAGTGTAAATTTGAGTTCCATAGTGACAGGATCGGGGTGGCAGATAATCCTTTTCTTGTTGAGAGGGAGTGTTGAAATATGGAAACAATAATATTCCAATTTAAACTGTCCTTGAATTAAATTGTGAATTAAAATCGAATTTAGTCTTAAAAACTACTTGTAAATAATTAATTTATTGTTTTAATTATTAGTTGGAGAAATTCAAGTTAGAAGTCTTTTTGGAGTCATGCAAGAGTTATCCCTTAAATTAAGGAGATAAGATTGAGTTATATTTGATTTGTCATTAGTTAACTCAGTTTACTGGGTTAAGTCCAGATAAATTAGTTCCAAACTGTTTGAGGAACTAATAGTGAGTTAACAGTCAATTGATGCATTAATGCACTCGACTAGTGCTACTCTAGTTAACTAAAGATTCCCTGATCAGAAATTCATTCATGTCTATTCTAAGAAAGACCCATTTGAGATTAATGTTAAAGGACATGTACTATCAGTTGCATGTGTTTTCTCATGGAGAAAACTCATGCATGCAGTCAAGGATTTATCCTTGAGGATTATGTAGTTTTGAAGGATTGATTTTCCACTTGGTACTAGAAAATCATCCACAAGGAACAATGTAAGGAAATAGGAGCTTGGAGGGCAGAGAGGAAGACTAGAGAGAGGCCAAGATTGCCTATGAACATCTGTGAGGATTTTATTGAGAGCTAGCTAGCTGTGAGAGCTAAGGCTTTGTATAATTCCTATGTATTTCCACCATGTATGATAATACAACAGTGTGGGGTTTTTAGCTGAGGCTTTCCCCAAAGTATTTTCATGTGCATTGTGCCATTGATTCTTGTTCTTCTGGTTATATTGTTCAGCTCGATCTTTAAGCTTCCACAAATTGATAGTAGAAGTAGGTTATAGTATTCAACTTTGATTTATATTGCATTATCAGGTTAACCTATCACAGATTTTCTATGGATCCTATCAAAATCTTGCTTGAAGAAGCCCTTGAGTGACAAAGGAATGCGATGATGGACAACTTTGCCAAGATCCTTCAGTGGCTACCCAGAGGTGACACATCTACTTCCACCAGCTACTTTGGAAGCACCACACCCTTTAAGGTACAAGTTAAATTTGACATTGCCATATTTGAGGGTAAGATAGATGCAGACGTTGTATATAAATGGTTAAATTTTCTAGCAAGGTATTTTTCTATTCATGATTTTTTCGACTGGGAAAATATTTCTTTCTCTCTTCTCAAAGCTACCCCCCATGTTAAGGATTGGTGGGAAACCTACTACGAGCAGAAGGATGAAAGCACAACCTCTCTGTTTTCAACTGAACCCACTTGGAATTCATTCTGGGCTTCCATCAAGGAGTAGTACTACCCTGTCGGAAGCTATGAGGATCAATAAATAAAGTGGACCATGTTGCGGTAGGGAAGAGACCAAGACGTGCTGAAGTTTACCAATATTTTCCATACCCTTCGCACAAAGTTGATTATCAAGGATTTAGAGTAGCATTTGGTGCTCAAATACCACGGCTACCTGCACAGGTACATCCAAGATGAAATATAATTCCTGAACATCTCCTCGCTCAGCATGACATACTGATATAATGTCAAGATTGAGCAAATGTTTAAATAGAAGAAGTGATACTTTTGATCTGTGAATCTGAAGCAAGGGAAAGGTGTCCTCAAGCTACTAAATAAAGGATAAATCCAAGGTGGGGCAGGCTACGACAACCCGCCAAAGCCATAAGAAAAGAACAACACCATGAAGCCGAAGAAGGACATGGGAAAGTGGTGTGAGTTCCATAAGAGCTCCACTCACAACACAAGTGAGTGTCGGGCCAAGCAGTCACTGGTGGCTGAGCTAAAGTCATTAGAATCAGATGCATGTTCTGACTCTGAGTCAAACCCAGTAAGGGGAATGACAAAGGGAAGCAGATTATCGATGTGGAGCCCAATGCCACCATTGCCACCATGAAGATCCAGAAGGAGGAACCCGAAGATCCAAAGGAAGAGGAGCTACTCTACCAATCCTAGATGTGGGTAAAGGGCTCCCCACTACAGTTCATTGTCGACAACGGGAGCCAAAAGAACCTCATTTTGGCAAAGGTCATGAAGCAGTTGGGCTTACAACCACAACATGTCCCTAATTGTACACCATCGGGTGACTTCACCAAGGACGAGATCGTCGCGTGAGCCAACAGTGTCGCCTTCCATACAACATCAAGCCCTTCACGGATGAGGTATTGTGTGACATTGCTCCCCTTGATGTTTTTGATGTATTATTAGGCCAACCATACTTGTGGAAGAAATATGTTTTGTCTGAGTCAAGGCCTTGTGTTGTTATTGTTACTCTGGAAAATAAGTTGTACAGGATACCGGAGGTAGCACCACCTACCACCATCTCTTTTGTTACTACAAAACAATACAATAAGATCCTTTCCAAAACCAGGAAATTTGTTTTCCTGATGATACACCCTTAAGGAAAGAGGAATATGGTGGCCATGACCTCCAAATAGGGCCTCTCCGCATGAAAACTACAAATGGAAAAGGTAGTGGAGGAGTACGAGGACATCTTCACCTCCCCTGTAGGGGTTCCTCTGCATTTTTAGGTTAAGCAATCCATCGATCTGACCCCAACTGCGTCATTGCCCAATAGAACAATCTATTGGTGCCCCGTTCTGGAGAACGATGAAATCAAGAGGCAGATTCAAGAGCTACTGCAAAAAGGTCACATCCAACTGAGTTCATCGCCCTGTGGGAGCCCAATTGTGTTGGTATGAAAGAAGGATGGGACTGGGAGACTCTGTATTGACTATTGGGCATTGAACAAGATCACTATCTAGAATAGGTACCCGATCCTATAGATTGATGACCTTCTAGATCAACTCAAGGGGGAAAAATATTTTAGCAAGATCGATTTGAAGTCAGGATATCACCAGGTACCAATCGAACCCTTCGATGTGTGGAAGATTGCCTTCAAAGCCAAGGAGGGCCTTTTCGAATGGTTGGTTATGCCTTTTGGGTTGACGAATGCTCCTACAACCTTCATGAGGCTAATGGATGACATCTTGTGGCCATTCACCAACTCATTTGTAGTGGTATGCTTGGATGACATCCTAATCTTCGGCCAAAATTGTGAAGAGCACCTCCACCACATCCAACAGGTTCTCCAAACACTGCGACAACACAAGTTATATGCCAATTTGGAGAAATGCATTTTTGGCATAACACAAATCTAGTATCTGGGATACAATATTGATGAACAGGGGTTGCATGTGGACCCAGCCAAGATCCAAGTGATTCGAGATTGGCCATCTCCAGCCACTCTAACAAAGCTCCGCAACTTTCTGGGTCTTGCCAACTTCTACCACAGGTTCGTGTTGGGATTTTCTCATATCACTTGACCCTTGAGTCAATTCACCAAGGGAGGAGTGAAAGAAAAATTCTTTTGGTATGAATCTCAACAAAAGGCATTTGCAGAGTTGAAACATTGCCTCTACTCGACACCAATGCTCGCATTACCAAATTTGCAACAACCATTTGAGATCAAGACAGATGCCTTTGACTATGCTATTGGGATAGTCCTCACTCAACATGCGCATAGAGTGGCATATCAAAGTGAGACACTTTGAGACATAGTCTATAAGTATCCCACTTATGCCAAAGAGATGTATTCCATTGTGCAGGCCTGCCGACAATGGAAGCATTACATTTTGGGGAAGGAAATGGTCATCCACACAGACCACCGACCCTTGTAGTTTATACATACCCAAGGGAAGTTGTAGAATGATTGCCATCAAAAGTGGTCCACATACTTGCAATAGTTCCATTTGAATATCAAGTATAAGAAAGGAAGCACCAAGAATTTTGTAGATTGCCTCAAGCGACCGCTGATCATGGCATTAACCACTGTGCTCAACTCTTCTGGGCACGAGACTTCTGATTGGCCACTTCTCTACAAAAGCGACCATGAATTCGGCCACACATACCAGACACTCTTGGAGGGTCAACATGTTCTAGATTTTCACCTCCAGGATGCCCTGTTATGCCACCTAGGTTCCTTCAAGCGAGCATGCCAAGATGATTTGGGAAGCACACTACAGTAGTGCCGCTGGGCATTTCAGGGCAGAAAAAATGGTGGCACTACTATAGAAGTATTTCTATTGGCTGAATCTTTGATAGGATGTTTTGGCTTGGTGGGGCCTGACCCAGCTTTGGAGTTAATTAGCCAAACAAATCCATGTACTATTGGCCCTTTCAGCAATAGCCCGCGGAGCACAAACTTAGGTCTCACTCGAAGCAATATGGGGGGATGATGGAACCAAGTTTTTGCACCCTTGAGATGTCTGAGGGGTCGTTTTAGTCCAATTGTGAATACCTTCATGCAGGCCACTTCGCACACTTTCCTATCCTATGAGGCTTTCACTCTCTATTATATCGCCTTCGCGCAACCCTAATCAAGGACTGAGGTTACTTCACGTTGCTAAGGCAACGGTCTGTGCTCTTTTCCTAAGTTACACTGCGAATGTTACTTATATTCTTATAACTGTAAGTTAACTTCAGGGAAACAGATACTTATCTTATATTCACTTATTCAACATATTCATATAAGTCTGCACAACAAATAAATAATAAATGTGCAATTCATACCTAATATACTTCAATGCATAAAATAGGAAAAATACACATAGAATGATAAGAAACTTCTCATTAATTTCTCCACAGTTACAGACTCGACTCACCCTGCGCACTCAGCTGTGGGGGTCCGTGCACTCAACTGTGGACTACTAGGCCTCTGTGCACTCACTTACAGAGCCTTCTCCTATTTGATGACCCAAAACATGACTTTACACTTCCACCAAGACTCAATTCATAATTATTAGATCTTACCTAGATCTCTGTCTCTTTACACTTAGAGCCTCACTCTATTTATACAATCCCATGGTTTGCAGACCATGGGTAGAATTCTCAAGCCAACATTATATTACAAAATTAAGGGCAGAAAACCCTATGACTCAATTACAACTTTGCGCTCCATGCCCACAATTCACAGAGTCTTTACATCGAACTTAGTCAAAACATGGGCTTTAAGCCCAAATAATTACCTTGGGGGATCCCATGCCCAACAAACCCCCAACACAAACATCACGACTCACTCTCGTGCCACTCTATCAGTGCGGAGATCTTCACGTGGAGACTTCCCAACTCTGCTCAAACTGTTGCAAGGTCGACAATGCAATGAGTAGCTGCCTACTGTATCTCCTGGACACGCTATTTAAAGATTGTAATATTTAAATTGCTTCGTTGTATGTGCTCCTCTATCCCTTGCATCTACACGAGCTTGCCTTCAATTGTTGTTGTGATTACGAAGGCCTCGTTGATCCATGGTTGGACGTGCGCCTTCAGAACCACTTCTTCGTGACATGTCGTGTCTACTTGCTCCTTATGTGCCTTGGCCTATTGCATCTGTGCGAGCCTTTGTGTAAGGGCCACCATCTGCGTGGTCCCTTTTATGTCATCATATTTTTGCTACAACTCACGCGCCTCTGTCTCGAACCGCTGAATGTTTGGGTCCTCCTGTAGAGCAGTGATAACCTCAAATGATTCTTCCAACATTTTGGTGAAGTTCCTCATTGCGCTGTTGGTCTCTTCTATGCCCATGGTGATGGCGTTGGTGCATTGTTCCCTCACCTTTGGAGGAGTTGAGGGCTACACCTTCAACTGCAGCTCTGTTATCTGAAGGTTCAGCTCCAGCTGAACCTTGACCATCTCTTCTTGTGCCTCACGCATTGTTTGGTCAATTTAGTGTTGTCTAAATTGCTATCATAAATTGTCAACCTGGGGCTCGTAAGCTGATGAAGTGAAGTGTACAATATATACTTAAGCAACCTTTCCTAGTTCTTTTTGTCGTTTTT
>APFE031036323.1:2802-13228 GCA_000404065.3 Pinus taeda | reverse complement strand
AGAATCAACCATTGGCTGAGAATTTGGCTACTTGTGAATGGTATTCCTGTATAGCTCATTTCTTGTTGAAGATAGAAGTCCCTCCAGGGCTTAGCTCAAGTCAGGCCAGGACCATTAAGCTTAGGTAAGCCAAGTTTTGTATTCATGAGAACTTGCTTTATTGGTGGGACCCATCTGGAATCCTCTTGAGGTGCCTAGACAAAGAACAATCTGTCGAAGTCATGCACCAGTTTCATTCCGGCATCTGTGGAGGGCAACATTATTGGAAAACCACAACCCACAAGATCCTAAGGGTTGGGTATTGTTGGCCTACTCTATTCTCTAGTCTATTTTCATTTGTGAAGTCTTGTGACGAATGCTAGAGGTTTATAGGAAGACAACTGTTGAAATATTTACCCCTGAAGCCAATACACATCAATGGTCCCTTCTAGCAGTGGAGTTTAGATTTTATAGGGGAGATTAATCCATATTCCAGTGGTCAACATCGGTGGATCTTAGTAGCCACTCACTATTTTACCAAATGGATTAAAGCCATACCCACTAAGAAGGTTGATCACCAGGTTGTCATGAAGTTCTTAACTGAGAATATTTTTACCATATTTGGTTTCCCGACCAAGATAGTTATTGATAATGCAGTAGTGTTCAGAGCAAGGGAATTGGTGGACATGTGTGAATCAATGATAATTAAATTAGTGCATTCTACCTCATATTATCCTCAAGGCAATGGCTTGGCAGAATCATCCAATAAAATCCTAGTAAGGATACTAAAAAAACTGTTGGAAGACAACAAACAGAATTGGGATTCCAAGTTGAAGTTTTCCCTGTAGGCTGATAGAGTTACCACCAAGAAATCCATAGGCAACTCTCCATTCAAGCTAGTATACAGTACTGAGGCTGTTTTTCCAATCCAATTGACTCTCCCTGTGGCCAAATTCTTGCAAGAGGAGCGGGATGAGGAAAATGACATGGAAAGGAGGATGAATGACTTGGTTGAATTTCACCAGATTAGAGATCAACTGATTGAGAAGTCATTAGCGTATCAAAAGAATATCAAGGAGGCCTTTGATAAAAAGGAAAAGATAGACAATTTTCAAGTTGGTGACTTGGTTCTCAAATGGTATGGATTGAAGGAAAAGAAAGGAAACCATGGTAAATTCGATGCCTTATGGGCAAGATCATTTGTCCTTGCTCGAGTTCAAGGAAACAACACTTTCACTCTGCAAAATTTAGAGGGGGAAGATGTTTTTGATGGCCCAGTCAATGGGTGTTTTTGAAACTTTATTTCACTTAAGGCTTTAAATCCTTGGTAGTGTAAATATGTTTTTTGGTTTTATTGATGTAGAATAAACTCCACGCCAAATGGAACACTAGGAGGAAGTTTTGATTTTTGGTCTTACTAGAGAGGTAGTGGTCTAGAGTTCTTGAAACCTCACAGGGAGGATTTCATCCCAAGAAGGAGCTAGTGTTAGCCCTGAGGTGCAGTGCTGACATTTTGAAGGCTAGAGGAAGGACATGGTCTGCTTTGTTGTCCCAAAGAGGGCCCCACACGGGCCATTACCCCACTTTCTTCACTCTTATACTTGCATTTCATTCCACTCATTTCCTAACCCAGCCCTCACATCTCGATGAAACCCTCTTTTTCTTTAGTACTAAGCAAATTAACCCAAAACCCCCTACAAAACCTTACCTTTCCATCATACGCGCCCTTTACACATTTCCCGAGGACATCCCATATTTTCGTGTCCCTCCGCCATTGATCTTCCCCCCACCGATCTGACAACCCATGTTTAACTATCAACAAAAACATGCCCGATCGTTCCCCGCCAGATCTAACAGTTGTCGCCCATATCGTGTGAGCAACAAGCGAGAGGAATACCCCCCTGATAAAGGCAGTTTTTCTCTCTCCTCCACTACTACGTGTCATCCACTAAGTGGAATCAGTTGGACCCCACCACTTACCACTTATTACCTGATGCCCTTCCAATAGAAACCATAACTGCCCAAATAAAACCACCCCCGTACATTATCATTTGCACACCTCCACCACCCGATAGTCATCCGATTTGCTCACTCGAGATCTAACAGCCTAGATATTTTCCGGCCTCACCGCAACTTCAGGCCTCCTATGCCCAATCTCCACCATGCTTTCCCCTAAATCTAATGGCCCTCATTCATGATCGCTCACGCTTGTCCTCCTCCCCTCTGTCATTTCTCCATCCATCCGATTTGACACGTCCTCCCACCCATGCACCTCGTCCTCCACTTCCTATTAGTTACCTGGGGAAGAAGGTGGTCAACTCTGTCAATATTGTGACAGTCGGATCATTGAACTGAATTAACAGAAAGCATGGCTGAAGGAAGAAGGACACAACACGATCCCTGCAAACAGAATTAAACAGTCATGGAGCCTCACCAGCGCAATCCAGCCAACCACCTAACAAGGCAGTGTTGTACCAGGATTAATTATTGCTTTCGTGATGAAAGGTAAATTGTGTCCTTGAATGCAACCAAGCAGTTAATGATAGTAGGGGATAGGTTAAGACACCTCCAACCCTAAAAAGCCGGAAAGCATTGTAAAGAGCTATAAATAGCTGAAAGCAAGATGTAATCAGGGTTCAACTTTTGGAGACTGTAGATATTTTATTCCTTGCAGCGTCTCATCTTCATTCTCAGTAATACAAGCTTCTTTTGTTGTTACATGTTCAATGTTCATTTCCCTCCTGTTCTGAACTTGCACCTGGATAAGTTTATTCATATTTTCTCCTATATCTAATGCTAGATAATTGTCATCTTATCTCTGCATTGGTAAATTGGATTTTCTATTGAATAGGTCATCCATGTTTCTTCTGTATCTAACGTTAGATAACTATCATATGATCTTTGTGTTGATAGATTAGATTTGCAAGCTTCATTTATTGGATGCAGATTACCATCATACGTCATGTATGTATTTGCTAGTGTGGTTAGTATTCTCCATTCATTCACTTAATCTGCAAACTATTGAGCATTAGTGGTCTAAAGCCTTATAGGCTGAGGGTGTTCATGCATGTTTGGAGTGAAAATAGAGTTGAAGTGGTTATCTAGCTTGAACCAAACCATCGTCCATTCCAACAGTTCTCAGAACAATATTGAATATTATATGTTACCAGGCATCTCCGAGCTACAACCTAGGAGAGTTTCTTGGAGTGATAACATGTCCAGCAAACTACAGAGCAGTACGCTGTAGACCTCCGAGCAACATGGGACCAGTTGGAGGGACTCTGCACCAAGATTTCATGCCAACCGAGTGACTTGGGATGAGTCACAATGTTTATGTTGGGGGTCTTTTGGGCATGGAATCCCCCCACAACATGTTTTTGGGCTCAGAGCCCAAGTTTTTGTCAAATATGTGGTAAGATTCCACGAATTTCGGGCGCAGAGCGTGAAATGTATATTGAGTCATAGGGTTGTCCGCCCTAAGTATTGTAATGTAATGTAATGTCATGTTGGCCTACCCATGGTCTGCGGACCATGGGATTGTATAAATAGAGTGAGGCTCTAAGTTGTAAGGATATCTAATGAGAGATAAAAAGAGATCATTACGAATGGTTCGATCATAGAGTAAGAGTCTAAGTGTCTTGGGTCATAGTAGTAGGAAGAGGCTCTGCAGCTGAGTGCACAGAGGCCTAGTAGAGTCTGCAGCTGAGTGCGCGGACCCCTGTAGCTGAGTGCGTAGGGAGGTGTTGAGTCTATAACCTTGAATGAATAATAATAAAGAGAAGTTGATTCCCATTTTTGTGTATTTGCTTGTATATTGCATTCTATGCATTTATACTGTTTTATTTATTGCGCGCACTTATATGAATATGGAACATTGTTAACTATAATTGGGCTCTTATAAATAAGTTAAGTAATCAGAGGATAACAGGTTAATAGTAAGAAACGTGGATAAAAATATGGATCGCGCCCGAGTAGGGCTATGCGAAGGCAGCATTAGAGGTTGCGAGGGACTAATAGATGCGCTTGGCAACGTGCACGCAGTATCAAACTGCGAACTAGAAAAGCTAATCAGACATCCCTAGGGTGCGGAAACCTGGTTCTAGCACCCTCCCATACTACTTCAGGTGAGACCTCAATCCACGCTCCGCAGACTATTGCCAAAAGGTCCAGTAGTACCGGGATTTGTTTGGCTAAATCACCTCTGAACCTCGATCAAGCCCATACAAGCCAACACTTAGCGCCCAACACCTCAGAAGCCATAGGGATGCTATGCGGAAGGGATCCCCAAGCAATATTGCTGCCAGATGGAGCACTAACAACAGAGACTGAAGGTCATAGACCCATTATCAGAACAATGAAGAGAGTTAGAATCAACCTGGTCACACTTCCGAATGAGGCACTTTACCTTTTGCAGGATGGCGTGATTACAGAACTTCAGGCCCGTGAATAGTGTGCGTTACAGGTGATCAACGAACAAAAGGTCAACAACACCTATCTAACCGTGCAGAGAGACTCTTCCCTTAACCTTGTCAAAGACATTATAGACAAGAACCAGTGCATTACCACCACCATGACTGAGGTGTGCTGGACTGTCCTGGAGTTGGCCATTCTCAAAGTTGAGCCAATGGATGTGAAGGTTCAGAAGCTCATTGTCGGAGTGCGCAACGCCCAGACTAAATTGGCAAAGTTTCAGCTGGAGCTGAATTTAAAAATTGCAGAGTTGTAGTTGAAGGCCCAGCCTTTGACTCCACCAAAGATATAGAGAGCAGCACGAGACCGCTATGAAAGACATGGTAGCAGCAGTAGAAAGCATAGTGAAGGACTATACCATGCTCTTCGAGCAGTCTCTCAAGGTAGTCACCCACCTGCAAGAAGATGCTATGGTACAAAAACTGGAAATAGAAGCATGAGAGATACAACAACGCTATGACGAAGTCAAAGCGACAACGCACACTGTTTCCATCACACATAGGTTAGCTAAGCTGTAGGAGGCTAAGGCATTAAAAGAACAGGTAGATACAACTTAGCACAAGGAAGCCATATTCAAGGCTCTCTTGAAGCCTTGGTTGGACAAGGCCTACTTGATCACGGCCACTATTGAAGGCAAGCTGGCTAGTCTGCAGAAGATTCAATAGAAGATTAAGTCAAATAGCATAGGGCCAAGGACAGAGCAGTTGGTTGAGGAGATGAAGCAGGCGGCAACACAATGCATCGCTCAGGTACAAGTTGTCCAAGTTGAGCTGGGAGGTCTTCATGACAAGATCTCTATGCCAACCATGTGACTTAAGGGCGAGTCACCATGTTTGTGTTGGGGGCTTGTTGGGAACAGGTCCCCTGGGGGTCAATTTTGGGGTTAAAAGGCCAAGTTTTAGGGCATAAGGCCCAAAATTTGTAAAAATAAATGTAAAGTATTTGCATTTTCTGGTCGTGAAGATATCAAAAGTCCAAAAAGGTTTTCTACCCTTAGTCTATATAGGTTGTGTCGGTTTTGGAGATATGCCCTTGGTCCGCGGACCATGGGATTGTATAAAAAGGAGGTCTTAGAGATTCTAAGGGGGTAATTAAGTGGAATAGAAGTTCTTGATGAGTCTATCAAGAGCTGAGAGGGAGAGTCTTAGTGTAGGAAGAGGTTCTGCAACTGAGTGCATAGAGGCCTAGGTTAGAAGTCCACAGCTGAGTGCGTGAACCCCTGCAGTTGTGTGTGCAGGGTAGATAGAGTCTGTATTGAGAATCCTAATAATAAATAAAGATAAATATTTTGAAATCACTGTGTACTTTCCATCTGTGTGTGCATTATTTTACTTCTGATATGAATGTTGTGATTATGCTATGTTGAATACTGGGGCTATGAATTAATGCTATATTGATGCGTGAATCTATGTATTTCACTTTGTCATATGAACACTAGTAAGAATATATGTTTACAGAAAGATAATTGTAATGCATGTTAAAGTTAACCAATACTTAAGCTAATCCAAGTAGACATAGAATTAAGGATGATAACAGAGGTGTGTAAGCACCTGATCTATCTATTTAGGGTCTGCAAAGGATGATCGGAGACTTTTGTAGAGGCTCTAAGGATGAATAAGAGAAGTACATTGAGAAGCCCTAAAGGGCTTATAGATCTGTGCGAAGGTGGAGTGAAGGTCTATAAACCAAAATCACAACCATATTAGGGTGCAGAAACTTGGTTCCTACATCCCCCATACTGCTTCAGGTGAGACTTCAGTCCACACTTCGCAAGTTAATGCTGAAAGGGCCAGTAGTGTAGGGATTTGCTTGGCTACTTAATGTTGAACCTAGCTCAGGGCCCATTCAAGGGTCATCCTATGCATATTACAACCTTAACCAAAACAAATCCATTCCCCCTTGGGGCCCTCCTGCTCATCCCTCCTAGTTTGCACCTTCTCCCTGGTCATTTTCATCTCAATACCATTCCCAGCTGACCAACTACCCATTTCAGCCATATACTCCTCCACAACCTCAGTGGAATTCACCACCCCAGGGGTGGAGGCCCCCATACAACAATGGTCCAGCTTTATTTTCTTTACCCCCTACTCAGCCACATATTTTACACCCTGCTCCACCTAAACAACCTCAAATACCTGCCGAACCAAACCCAAACCTGAACAATAGACAAGTACAACAGGTCTACAGTTGAGAGACATCCTACCCCTCTTATGCTATGGAAATTCAGGAAATCAAACTTAGATATGGGAGAGTGCTTTCAGATAATGAACCTCCATCTCCACCTAGGGAGAGGGAGGAAGAAAGAGAGGAAAGTATGCCTAGAGTGAATCCACCACCCTTTCCTGAAATATTAACTCATCAAGTCCAGCCTACCCCAGAAGAGAATGAATTTATGGGTGAATTGAAAAATCTGTGTGTCAAAATCCCACTTCTCCAAGCCATTAAGGATGTACCTATTTACAAAAAACTGATTAAAGAGAAGTGTTTCAAACATCTAGGGAGGCGAAAAAGTGACACCCCTACCATTAATGTCATTGGACAACTGTCCGACTTAATGCTAGGACATGTAATTTACCTAAAGTATTTAGACCCTGGAAGCCGTGTAGTAGATGTATACATGAATGAAACCATTGTCCCACATACCTTGATTGACCTTGGGGCTGCCATTAATGTAATTACTAAAGACACCATGCTCAAGCTGAATCTCTAGGGTTCATTAAGAAAGACCACGACAGTCTTGCAGCTTGCAGACCGATCCACAGTAGCCCCTAAGGGGATTGT
Source organism: Pinus taeda (assembly GCA_000404065.3). Classification (NCBI taxonomy): domain Eukaryota; kingdom Viridiplantae; phylum Streptophyta; class Pinopsida; order Pinales; family Pinaceae; genus Pinus; species Pinus taeda. Next base: position 5,998 of record APFE031036323.1, on the reverse strand, counting down.
TGAATATGTGATGGTCTCCATTGACTCCTGGGAGTACCCTCTAGACTTCTTAGTTGTCCAGCCTAAGACCAAATTTAATGGTTATCCTCTCATACTTGGGAGGCCTTGATTAGCCATTGCCAATGCCTACATCAGTTGCAGAGCTGGAAACATGACTATCAAAAATGGGCATTTCTCCAAGCAGTTGGTCGTATACCCTCCTGCTCAGCCATCTCTAGAACATGACTTACCTTTATGGATAGAATAGGAGGAGGAAGATGAAGTTACTCCACCCAACTCTATACCCTAGAAACCGCCATGCGAGGAGGACAACCTGGTGAAGATGATTTGATTGAACACATCCTCCAAAATCCAACTCCCGACACCTTGTCTCTAGAGGAATTAGTGAAGGAAACCAAGAACAACCATCACATTGATCTATGCTTAGGTGATTCAAACCCTACTCATGTGAATACAATAGAATTTGGCCCTAAAAGAACACTGAAAAGCAACCCCTCTCTTTCTATACACCAAGAAGAAGAGTTATGTAATATGTTAAGAGAGCATTTGGATTCCTTTGCTTGGAATTACAAAGAGATGAAGGGAGTGCACCCTTTGGTGTGTACTCACAACATTTATATCAAAGAAGGTTTCAAACCAGTCTGACAACCCCAAAGGGGAATGAATCCATCTCTTAAGGATATAGTCAAAGAAGAGTTGAAAAAGCTGTTGGATGCATGATTCATCTACCCTATCAGCATGCATCCTTTTCAGGTTCGCATTGGAGAATTTTATGAAAGCAATACCCGATGCCTCGATAGCTAGTGGGCGTCTCCCTTGGTGCTAGTTCCGAAGAAAAATGGAAAGTGGAGGATTTGTGTTGGTTACAGAGAATTAAACAAAGCAACAAAAAAGGACCATTTCCCTCTATCTTTCATTGACCAAGTGTTAGATGGCCTGGCAGGGAAAAAGTTTTTTTCTTTCCTAGATGGGTTCACCAGGTACAATCAAATCCAGATTAGCCCAAAAGACGACGATAAAACCACCTTCACCTGTCTTTGGGATAATTTTTCTTATAGTGTCCTTCCTTTTGGTCTATGCAATGCCCCTGCCACTTTCCAGAGGGTAGTCTTGAGTATCTTTGCAGAGCTAGTCCAAGATGCAGTAGAAATTTATATGGATGAATTTACACCCTATGGATGTGATTTCCAAGAGGCTCTCTCTAACATGGGTAAGGTGCTAAACAAATGCACCGAAATGAACTTATCCCTTAGTCCTGAAAAATGTGAGTTCTTGATGACTACAGGGACTGTTCTAGGTCACTCAATATCCCAAGAAGGACTGCAGGTAGACCCAAATAAGATATCCATCATCAAAAGGGTCCCGACTCCACAAAAACAAAGTGATGTCAGATGTTTTTTAGGTTTAGCCGGATACTATAGGAGATTTATAAAATATTTCAGCAAGTTAGCATCTCCTTTATTTGGGTTATTGGCCAAAGGCTCCAAATTTTTATGGTCGGAAAGCTATCAAGAAGCGTTAGACACCCTAAAGAACAAGTTGACTAATGCACCTATTCTCTAAACCTTAAATTGGTCTCTACCTTTTCATATACATGTTGATGCCTCTCACAAAGCTATAGGAACATCTCTAGGCCATATAGATGACAAGCTATGTAAGCATCTGTCAAAATCCAAGTTGAACTAAATAGTGACCGAAAAAGAGCTCATAGTTGTTGTGCATTCATTGAATAAATTTAGGAATTACATTAATAGTTACGAAATATTTGTACATACTGACCATGCTCCAATTAAATACTTGATGAATAAATCTAATGTAAATGCCCAGATTACTAGATGGTTACCTTTATTGAAACAATTTGATTTAATTATTATTGATAAGCCTGGAAAGGAGAATGTTGTTTCATATTTTCTATCTAGATTGACTTTTCCTATAGGGGAGTAAGGAATGGTTGATGATCAGTTACCAGATGAACATTTATTCGCCATTTCAATTCTGTCTCCAAGGTTTGCTAACATAGCAAACTACTTGGTGTCTACATAGTTTCAACCAAACTTGTCCTCCAAGGAAAAGAGAAGGATCATAAGAAAGAACGTCCCATTCACTTGGATTGGGGGCAATCTATTCAAGCTAGTTCTAGATCAAATTCTAAGAAGATGTGTCCAGGAGGAGGAAGTCTTCAACATCCTTCTGGCCTATCATGATGGGCCTTGTGGAGGTCACTTTGCAGCCAAAACAATAACATTCAAGGAATTGCAATCTGGTTATTACTGGCCCACTCTTCACCAAGACGTGAGGAGGTATACCAGTCAGTGTGATCGATGCCAAAGGATGGGGAAACCTACCCCAAGGGATGAGATGCCTTTGCAACCTTATGTGACTTTCGAGCCATTTGACAAGTGGGACATGGATTTCATCGGGCCCATTGACCCTCCATCCAAACAGAAGTAGTACATAATTGTGTGCACTCACTACTTAACCAAATAAGCTAAAGTCAAAGCCATCAAAGCAACAATATAAGAAAAGGTCGCTGAATTCTTAAGGGAAAATGTGTTTTATAATTTTGGGTACCCTAGAGAATTGGTCACTGATCAAGGAAGTCAATTTACATCTCACATGATTGAAATTTTTTTAAGCTGGAACAAGATCAAGCATAGAACATCCACTCCTTACCACCCACAAGCTAATGGGAAAGTGGAGGTAACCAACAGAGCATTGGAAGGTATTTTTACCAAGGTGATTAGAAGCAGCAGAAAGGATTGGGTAGATAAATTAATTGAGACCACCTAGGCCTACAATACCAAATGGAAGACCACCACTAAATTTACCCCTTATGAGCTAGTCTATGGGAAGAAATCCCTATTGTCCATTGAATTTGAATACAACACCTTAAGGATGGTAGCGCAACTAGATCTAGATATCACCAGGCCACAATAAGAAAGATTGCTCCAGCTCAATGGGTTAGATGAATTTAGGATGTAGACCCTCCTTCACACAGAGGCGAATCAAGTTTGGAAGAAAATATTGGATAACAAGAATATAATAGACAAATAGTTTCTATTATGAAACCAGCTCAAAAAAGATAGAAAAGGTAGATCAACGCCTTAGAAATTAGCCTCTTCGAGGGGGCAACCTCCTTTACAATACACAAATGAACAATTCTTGGATGATACAAATGAAAAAACCTCCTTTCTAT
>APFE031036316.1:81472-91571 GCA_000404065.3 Pinus taeda | reverse complement strand
GAGATGAAGGACATGGGCCTTATGCACTACTTTCTAGGCATGGAGGTGTGGCAGAAAGATGGTGAAGTATTTGTGTCTCAAGGCAAGTATGCCAATGAGATACTCAGGTGCTTTCACATGGAGATGTGCAAGCCCATGTAGACTCCTCTAGCTGGGAATTGGAGGAAGGACGATGCTACTTCAAGTGAGGTAGTAGCTGCTACTGTTTATCGGCAGCTGGTGGGTTCACTTATGTATATGGTGAACACACGACTCGACTTATGCTTTGCGGTGAACCAGCTGAGTCAAGCTATGGTTCAGCCTACCAAGCTGTTTTGGAAGGCAACGAAGCATGCGTTGAGATACTTCAGAGGCACATCTCAGTTCAGAATGTGGTACAGGTGAACAGAGGGAGTGAAGCTTCAAGGCTTCACAGATGCAGATTGGGTAGGGAGTCCATCAAACTGGAAGAGAACTTCTGGAGCAATCTTCAACCTTGGTTCAACTACAGTTTCTTGGTATAGTAGGAAACAGAGGTTAGTTGCACTTAACTCAGCAGAGGAAGAATACATGGCTGCTAGTCAGGTTGAATGTGAGGCCATTTGGATGCGGAAGATTCTAGTGGGATTGTTTGGTCAGAGGATGGATCCTACAATGATCTACTGCGATAACCAGAGTTGTATCAAACTCTCTTAGAATTCAATTTTTCATGACAGGTCCAAGCACATTGATATCTGGTATCACCATCTTCGAGACTGTGTGGTCAAGAGGATCATGTTGTTGCTTTATGTTTCGACCGACGAACAAGATGCAAATATTTTGACCAAGGCATTGTCAAAATGCAAGTTCGAGTTCCACATAGACAAGATTGGGGTTACTGATAATCCCTTTCTTGTTGAGAGGGAGTGTTGAAAATAGCAACAAGAAATGATAAATATAGAAGTGCTAAATTTAGTACTGTTATAAATAGCATTTCAGGATACCTTCCTATTTTAGTCAGTCCCTAAAACTAAAATAGTGAAGTAAAATTCAAATATGATCTTAACAACTATTTGTAAAATAATTAATTAATTCACCATGAGTTAATTAGTTAAGGAAAATCAAACATGAAGTCCATGTGGGGACATGCAACAATTTCTCCATTAATTGAGGAATTTATCCATCAGTTAAAGAGAAAGGGATGAGTTGTAATACTGAGTTGTACTTAGTTGGCTCAGTTAACTGAGTCAAGTCTAGTTAGATTAATTCAAACAATTTATTGAATTAATGTAAGTTCAGTTAGTTAGTGCATGTATGCATGTAACTACTGCACTTCAGATAACTGAATATTCTCTCATAAATAACTCATGCATGTCACTTCAGACAGAGACCCAGTTGAGATCAGATGGAGGGACAATGTACGATCAATTGCTAGAATATTCCATTGTGAATATCTCTTACATGCAAAAGGATTTCTTTTCTTGAGGATTGCGCAGTTACTTCTTCAGGTTTTGTGAGTGTGATGAGGCCAATTCACACATGTGGCTTCACTGGACCCTGAGAAAAACTGTGCAAGGAAATAGGAGGCTTGGAGGGCTTGAGGAGGACATATACTATGTCTATTCAGTCTTTGAGTTGTACTGTTTTATTGCAGAGAGAGCAAGATAGCTTGAGAGCTGATTATTTTTGTAACTTGAACAAGATTTCCACTTGTATGATAATACAGAGATTGGGGTTTTAGGTTGAGGCTTTCCCCGGGTTATTTCTTCTGTGTTATGTGTGATTGATTTCTCATTCTCAGTTATATGTGTTCTCTTTATCTTTCTCAATTCGATTAAGCTTCCACAAAGTGTTGTAGAAGTAGATCTTGTATTTTGCTTTAGTCTATTGCATAATCTGTTGATCTACAATGGGAATTTATACAAGCTCCAACTTGGCATACACACGTGTAACACTGACTGACAGCAAGTTGATGAAGATGATGACTCGGTGACTGAGGTGGAGAGGGACCCATCTGATGTATCCTTTCAAACTTGCAAGCTCCAAACCTATTCAATTTCACCCTTGCACAACAAAATTTTAGATTTGAAGTAGAACACCTTTCCCGCTTCAAAACAGAACTAAGACCAGCGACTGATCACTTGAGCCTTATGTCTCCCAAACAAAATCCAAATCTACAAAACTTAACTATCATTCTCCCCAGAACTTTAAAATAAGCTCTACTACGAAAGGTGAAATCTTCAGTAATTAAAAAAACATTATGATTCAAACACATTACTTCCTTCTTTTTTATTGGGTGAAGGTTTAATGGATGAGGACTTAACATCTTTGTAGGAGGTCTTAGTTTCTCTAGTTGGTTGTAACTGTGGCTGTAGATTTACCTATGTAGGGACAATTCCATATGTCTGTTTGTATTTCTTCAACTGCCTCCTAGCTTTTGACAACTTTTGCTTCATTAGCCTCAACCTCTTCCTTAAAATCAAATTACTCATGTAATATTTTTTAAATTCTTACATAGGGGAAGAGACCATTTCATTAACTGTTTGGCTGCAACAAGTGCATTCAGGGCTTCTACAATTTGAATATCATATTCTTTAATAATCTCATTGATGACCTTCTTGTATGTTTCATTGTTCTCCTCTATTTGATCAACTTGCCTTTGGCAAACTTCAATATTTTCAAACAACCTCTCATACTCCTTCCACTCATCAAACACTAGTTTTTATGTTGACTTAAAAGCCTCCTTCATTTGTTCTTTCCACCCAGGTGTAGCCCTTGTTGCCCTTATCATAGATTTTCTTGGTTGTGCTTTGGGTTCTTCCATTTCTTCCACATATATCACCTGTTTCCCTTTTTCTTGAGTAGTGAGTCTAAGAGGTCCTTTAGATTTGTCACTTTGTGCCTGTTGAGTTGCCTTTGCTACCGTGTTTATGAGATCCTTATTTTCCTTTTGAAAATAGGCAATCTGAAGTTGGGTTATGGCAAGATCATATTGTAATTTTGCAATTTCATTGTCTTTGTCCTCTTCCATTTGAACATTGTGCTTCATTTGTGTCCTTCACTGGCATATCTTTTGGAATATTAATAGTTTGTTGAGGAGTTGGCTCCTTAGTTATCTATTTGGATCTCAATCTAGTCCTTGGCCTGAATAAAAATTGTGTTTCCTCTGGTGTTGCTTGAACTTTTTCTTTCCATTTTCTAGTTTCCTTCTTATCCCTAACCAATTTTTCCATTATCTCTTTCACTGTTGCTTCAGTTTTGGGCTCTTCTTCTTCTTCATGTATCTCCACTGGGGAGATGTCTGCATGAGTTAACGAGCATATATTTGACAAGAAACTCTCCCATGACATTTTCCTCTTCTCCAGTTCATGCAACACTAACAACTTGATCAATGAAAAATGTAAAATACTGGGCATATGCTTATATCCCTTTGATTGCACCCTCTCTGCCATTTTACCCAGACTCTTAAACAAATAGTATGGCAAATTTAAACTCTTCCTAGAAGTAAAATGCATGAGAATTCTGATATGATACTGGTATACCCTACTAAACCGACCCTCATAGGTGAAGTACGTCTAGATTACTTTCAGCGAACTGACGGTAATGGTTTAACAAGTATGTTATGGGAAATGTAGTATCATACTTATCCTTGAACTGGGGTTTGACAAATTGCTTGAAGTATTTTGCATCCAGTTCATGCCCCTTAAATCAATTTTCACCTTGCAAAGGGTTAGTTGTAGCTTTAGAAACAATCTTCTCTATAATCACAAACTACAGATCACCCAACTTGAATCTATATCCTCTGAAATTTAAAGAAAACAGGATTACATGTTGTACATGATGGCCGTAAGACTATATTTTCTCACAAAAATAAATACATCCAGTGTGTTCAAAGGCCACTCTAATAGTTGGATTGAAATTTACAAGGTCTAGGTTCCTGGGCTCAATGTGTGCTAGGTCCCCTCTATGTTTGCTCTTGCTAGCAGTGGAATCCATGTGACTTTAAAGACTACATGACAAACTTTATTTAGGTTTGTGGAACACATGTTTTGTGGTGGTATGGGAGCATTATACACACATCAATAGTGCAATGGAAACAAGTGTTAAAAAGGCTTTGCATATCAGTTCTGATCAAAACACGCTACATATATTATAAAATGTGGCGTAATGCGGTAGTGTAAGCGGAATTTCATTAAAAGTACTTCCCAGGCTTATGACTCGACACGCTTAAGATTTGACAGCACTCACACAAACCCTAGGCTTGCAATTTTCATCCCCAAACTTGAACCAAAAGGGAAAACAGGGACCTTGCGCAACAATTAGGTAGCAACGTACGCTACAATCCCTAATTGACTTAAACTGACCTTCAACAAATGGTGGTCAGGATGATGTATCCTACCTCAAACTCTGAAGAAAACCAATCTGTGATTGTGTGTCTACTCTATAAGGTGTTGGAGAATGTTTCACAACAACTGTGTAATTTCCAGATTCTGGGTAGTGCTTGCACAACAATCTCCTACAGTGAAAACAAACTCTGTCTTGTTATCGTACCTGTTGGGTTCGATCTCTGAACTAATATACTATGGTTGAGTTTTCAGAATGGGCTAATTTACTGAGTGAACAGTGAGATAAGGGTGACATGAAAAAAAATGAAATACGCCTTTGTATTTTGTCCTTTAGTATGCTCATTCATCCGATCACTTTATTTTTTGGATTGATTTGTCATGAATGTAGGTCTAGGGAAAAGGGTTATGGGAATAATGGTAATTAGGGGCATGATGTGTGAATGATAATGATTATACATGAGAATATAACATAGATGATGGTAGGAAATGAGTGTAGGAATGCAGATAATGATGTTCAAAAGGTGGGTTTAGGATGGGGGGGGGGTGGGCGGTGGTGTGGGTGTATGCACAAAGGGAATTAGTTAAATAGGGTATAGGATGGAAAAATATATGGTAGAGAGATATGTCTAGAAGAATAAAATGTAAATGGTGGAATGAATTAATGAACCATACTCCGGTACAATCTTAACAGAACCCTTTCAAATGAGCTGAAATTATTTTTAATGATTCTAACGAGTGAATACTAACACATAACCCTTTAAATCTTAGCTGACTTTTTATAAACAACTGACCTCATGACTTGACCAAGACTCCTTCTCACTTTGTATGAACAACTGGTAGTGATGTTGGAAAATGACCTTTAGACTATGAAAACAACAATAGTTCATAGGTTAAACTGCTGCTCAAAAAAAAAAATGAATGAATGAGACAAAGGTATTTCACCTCAAAACCCTAAGACCCTAACATTGGTTCCAATGGGGATGGAAGCCTCTTAGTGAGATTCCAAGAACATTACTGCGGACTAGTAGCCTAATTAGACCATTGGGAAATGGATTCAACATAAAAACTGAAAATTGTAACTAACAGATTGAAAATTAATTAACTTACTGGCTGAAAAAACTTACATATATGTTTTTGCGGCTACAACCACCCTCCAAAATTTTGTCTTAGCTTCATTTTGGAGCCTCCCTACCAACCATCCTTAGCAGCATTTCTTACACTGTCAATTACATAGGCTTCATTAGTTTTTCAGCAGCTTGTCAGCCTATGCATGATAGTTTGTTTCACTCCCCTCACAGGTTGCCACTCCGGACTTGGGTCAGCTGCTGGCTGAGCAACAACCTCATAAAATTGTGCAATTCTGGAGGGGAACTAGCCTTCCTCCAAAAATTGCGCAAATGTGCTAGGTAGCCTGCTGGGCCCAGAAATTGCGCAATGCAGTCAAACAACCTTCCTCAAGAAAATTGCGCAATCTGGCCCAGCAATGCAACTCAACCCAGAAATTGCACAATTCTAGGTAGTAGTCAGCTGCTCCTCCCAGAAATTAAGCAATCCCTGTAGACAACTAGCCCAACTCCTCCCAAAAATTGCGCAAAAATCTCCCTCAGTCAAGCAGGTTGTTGCATGTGCCTTCAGGTTGACTGGTTCCACCTGGGATCCAACAACTTGACTTGCATGCATGGGCTTCTTTTTTCCCGAAATAGAAAAATCTACATGCAAAAAACATCTCTAGATTGTAGGGATCTATATTTAGAAGTTGTAGGTTACATGCAAAGATCCTTTTAGAAACTTTCCTCCAAGTGTTGTTTTTTCCTAGATTTGTGGCATGCACGTCATGAGTCTCAAACTTTTTTATTTCAATGCTTTAGAGCTCATTCTTCACATCAATCTTGGAGCTCTAACATCCCACAACACATCCAGAAGTCTTTAGCACATCCAGATGAGCTATTTCCGGGTAAGTCCGCTTTACTTGTCTTTTGCAGCATTTCTGTTGCTTTTTGTGTTTTGGCTTGTGTGAGTGTTATCTGCTTGATTTCTATGAATGCTTGTTTTCGTTTGCATGCATGCTAACCTGTACGAGCACCATTTCAGTTTTTGTTTACATCTCACTCTTGTCGCATTCACGACACTATTTCGCACGAACGGTTGCCAATTCGGCGACTCGTTTCACACACATGCATGTTGTTCCATTTTTTGAATATTGAATTCATTGTTTGCATGCATGATCATTCACTTTTGATTACACTCAGTCTCACCATGCATTCACATCTCCATATGATTTCAGTTTCCCATCAGCGGGTCTGGGCAATATTTCCCCGGACTTTGCCTTGCTCGGACAACATTGCACAATTATGAGAGGGAAGGCTCTGCCTTCCTCCCAGAAAATGCACAAATCTGGCCAGTCAGTGCCCTCCTGTATTGCTTTGCAATTCTGAGAGGCAGCGTTTGCTGGCCCAAAAAAATGCGCAATGCAGTCCCTGGGCCTACATCACTTGCCAGCTAAAATTGCGCAATCTCAACACCCAGTAGGCCAGTCTGGATTGTGCATTGCACAATTCCAGTAGTCAACTAGCCTCCCAGTGAAAATTGCGTAATCCTTGCCAGTAGTTCCCCGGGTATGTTGCATGTTAGTCCTCAAGTTTGCTTTGGTTTTAACTAGCAGATTTCTTGCCATGCATGTCACCATGTATCCATATATATCAGGTGTTCATTTGTCTCTCAGCAGTTCAAGATCAATGGCCTCCAAGAGAGCAGGTTCAAAAGACACCGACGAAAGCACAACTGGAGATGCAGTTAAGCGAGTGTCTCTGAGTTTGGCGATTTACGAAGACGCCAAGTTGATTGTAGACAAAGAAATCAAACTAAAATGGAAAGAGGTCAATGATGCATTCTCAGGAACATTTGGGGAAGATCTCGAAGACTGCAAAGTCTATGTGAACATTCACAAGTCCGGCTTGTACCGGATTGCATGTAGGTATCCCATGTTCCCATGTGCGGACATGATACATTGGATCATCTCGCACACTGATCCCAAGACGATGGTGTTAAGAAGTGTTAACGGGACAAAGATTTCTACCTTCAGGGCATAGGATTATCACCAGATGTACCATTTGCTGAAGCTAGCGATCACCATGGAGACACCATTCAGCATACCCAGTAGCAGTGCCAACTTCAGGGATATCTTGAAGAACTAGTGAAGGAGCCAACCAAGTTCAAGATGACACCCAACTAGATTTACAAGACGAAGATACTGCGGAAGGCATATCAGTACTTGGTCATCTTTGCATGTCAGTTGTATGACCAAGAGAGCATGGGGACCTTCCCACAGAGTTGGGTGATCGCGTTGGACCAACTGACCAGTGAAGGCAAAGCATGCGACTTGTTTGACACGCTGGCTCATAGGTTGAAGGAACAAGTAATAGGAGCTCGGTAGCTGCCCAAAGGTTAGCAAGAAGAAATCTACATGTTCACTTACATCTTGGATGCAATCTGTGCCCGTCAGGAGTTCCCGGGCTTGAAGTGGGCATGGACACTAGCAGAAACCTCTGTCAACACTTATTGTAAACTGTTTTCCAAATGCAGCTTCTGCGGAGTCATCACACAGTTGTCAAATTATTTTGTCACCTTGGTGTACAAGATGATATTTGAGCAGGATCCACCTTGCATGTCGAAGGCAGCAATGGAGGCACTGGTCGACATAGCGGATTGGTATGCCTCATTGTTTGGCACCTTCATATGGATATACAACGTGAAGAAGCCTCCGCATGTTTTGCCGAAGTTTGCCACGAACAAGCTCGTCATGCAAGAAGTGTCATACCACATCTTGGCATGACTGTCAACTAGGCTGCACTGGAAGAAGAAGGCACCTTGGCCCACTCTTACGTTGCAGATTGGATTATACGAGATACAGAATCTCAAGCATGCAGATGCCAAGACAAAAGAGTTGAAGAAATTTACTTTCAGCACTAGAAGCTTCAATCTGTATGACCCGCATTGTTTTGTGAAGGATCTTTGTGTGAGTGCAATTTCCGTGGATCCATGGGGTGTGTCATTGGGTTGAAGAAGACCCATGGAGATATTGTCACAGCTTCTCCAAGCCTAATGAATCAATCAACATCGTTGTGGAATGGTTAGCGAAGCAACATCTAGGAGAGCAACAACAACAACATTAGAGGCAAACATACCGATGCGTGACAAGGGCAAGAGAAAGATTGTCGACAACGTAGAGGTAGAACAAAGCTGCAACTTCAGAGCATACCGACTTGTGCAGAAAGAAGATTTGGAAATAGAAGCGAAAAGGCAACAACGTGACAAGAGTACCGTGCAAAGGCAAAGAGAAAAATAGAGGATGGAGGAAACAATGAAGGAGTTGCATGAGTTGAAGGAGCAACTCCAGAAGGAACACGAGCTGCAAAAACAAGAAAAGGAAGCGCAACAGGAACACATACAACAGGTGGTGTAACAGGCACAAATTGATGAAACTTCACCTGTACAGGTCTTAGACTCATCCGAGCAGCTGGCGCAAAGCAGACAGGGTGAGCAGTCACAGGAGAAGGACTTCGCTCAAGAGATTGGACGAGCACTTGAGTAGATGGATATGGAGATGGAGCAGCTAGAGTTAGAGCAAGACATCGACCTCATGCCTTACCATCAAGAGGTCGATCCACTGGCTTCATCGGATTCAGAAGGTAGAGCAGGTCCCAAGCGACCAAGGAGATACTGAGATCCTTGGAGACAATCCATGCTTTGCATTAGTTTGCCTTAGGAGACAATCCATGGAGATAATCCATGCTTTGCATTAGGAGATACTGAGATCCTTGTACACAAACACCATCGTAGAATACCATGCTTTGCATTAGTTTGCCACTATTGACCATCATGAGGATGTCGAAGAGTTGGTCTTCCCACAGTTGTCCAATTCATAGTTATGTCTTGCATGGCTTGCTCAAGCCTCTTTTGTCTCATATGGTTACATGTGTAGATTATATGTAACGTCTTGTCAAGTGGAAGTTCAAGTGTCTATAGTTGAATGTAACAACCATAGAGTAGTTGAAGAGTCATGAGGTTAGATGAACAATCACAAAGGGGAATGTCAAGGGTCACCCCACCCTTTGCTACATATAGTACCTTATAACTCATTGTAGAGGTTTTTGGTCAGCCAAGCTTCCGATAGGAGCATCTTAGAGAAAGCTTGGAGAGTATTGTAACAAGCCTTGGCTTCTCCACAGTGTAGAGCTAGTACATCTCTTTGGAGGAGCAGGCGACAGTGACTGTAACATTCCACTATCGGGACTAGTGGTTGGTCATGGTTGTACTATATGATTGTAACTTGTACTTCTTAATGTAACAGAGCCAACATGTTTCATGCATATGTTTTTATTGTATTTCAACTATCTTGGTTACTCTAATGATATATGTATTTGTTTGCTAACGAATGCATGTATGGACTCTTCCTGTATAAGTATGTATGGATCTTATTGAGATATTTTGTTGGTTTACCATCACTTTGGATTGTTAGCTTACTTTCTTTCCAATTTGTGATTCATCTTCACTCGTGTGTTCCCTTCCAATCCACATGCTTCCACAGGTTTCCAACGGGTGCACTCACCTCACTTTCCGTGTGTTAGAACCGTTCATGCACCTTCCTTGGCTTGTTGCACATGTCATACCCTTACTACCAACAGGGACATATTACTTGCCTTTGCGTGCAATCGTGGTCAAGGCGATACCGTACAACCCACTGCTGGGACTCCTACACCAAACAATCTGAGGTCTAGTTGGGACTTCTTACCAGG